>JABJVR010004465.1:0-10101 GCA_025773905.1 Chitala chitala
AATGCGTCCTGCAGGTATGACGCCCCTCACTACAGTAATGCGTCCTGCAGGTATGACGCCCCTCACTACAGTAATGCGTCCTGCAGGTATGACGCCCCTCACTACAGTAATGCGTCCTGCAGGTATGACGCCCCTCACTACAGTAATGCGTCCTGCAGGTATGACGCCCCTCACTACAGTAATGCATCCTGCAGGTATGACGCCCCTCACTACAGTAATGCATCCTGCAGGTATGACGCCCCTCACTACAGTAATACATCCAGTAAGTGTGACAATAGTAACATTTGTGTGGTCTAAGCATAAAGCTTATCTCCTGAGAAACTGAACTGTCCTGGTAGAGACCAGCAGTCTTATCAGATCTGGCTCAGTTTGATTTTAATCTATTTTACTCTGACATGCCTCAGTCTGACCTGACCTGCCTCAGTCTGGTCTGACCTGCCTCACTCTGACCTGCCTCAGTCTGGTCTGACCTGTTTCACTCTGACCTGCCTCAGTCTGATTTGACCTGTTTTACTCTGACCTGCCTCAGTATGACCTGACCTTCCTCAATCTGATCTGACCTGCCTCAGTGTGATTTGACCCGTTTCAGTCTGACCTGCCTCAGTCTGAAATGACCTGCCTCAGTCTGATCTGCCTCAGCACCTGTGTTCCCTGCTCAGATTTGTTTTCTGGCAGGTCTACCAGGAGAGAAGGGGGACAAGGGCAGCCCGGGAGTCGGCATTCAGGGTCCACGAGGTCCACAAGGACCACCAGGTAAGCACTCATGAAGGACACACACATACGCGCATACAGAAAGAGCCCCAGAATCCATATTTGCCCTTGAATTGTCACGTGGACACGAGTGAGGGCATTCGTAATTAAACGTCAGACTAAGCTTACAACAGGTATCACAGTAGTGGTGTTTCTCTTCAGTTCGTTAACACTGACCTCACCTGTAAACTCACCATTTATGAAATAGTGTTCAGAAAGGATGTGGAAGTAACCTCACAAGAGAAAAGTACCATGAAACAGTTTACTAAAAGTTGTAAAAAGAAACAGCGCAGGGGCCTCCTGAATGTTTCATGTTTAAGCTGACAAAACTCCGTAAAGAAGTAGAGTAAAGTTTTCTTTCGTGATTTTATGTTGCCAAGCATTAGAGAGTTACTTTGAGCATGGTGATCCATCCAGACAGCTGATGTCCAGTAGCACTGCGATCTCTTCTCACTGTCAATGCTTTTACTGACTGACCGTGAAGCTTGGCCTTAAAATTGCTTCACTTCAAAATGTGTATTTATATTCACTGGACACACTGAGAAATGACAGTGCTGGAACATCTCACCACCCAAATGGCACATTTTAAGTGCTTGGTGGAATTATCTCCACTGTGAGAAAGTGTGGGAGAAATGGTGCAACAGATGATGCCTGTTTGTTAGAATTTCCTTGTGTTGCTGTTGAACGCACACTGGCCAGTGGGTGTGATGCTCACAGCTGTCTACAGATCACTTTCCTCTCTCTCAGGACCTCCAGGAGAAGGTCGAACAGGCAGCCAAGGTCCAGCTGGTCGTCCAGGAAACCCAGGGAGCCCAGGGCGACCTGGAATCCCTGGGCCCACTGGGCCCCCTGGTCCACCTGGCTACTGTGACCAGAACTCCTGCATGGGCTACAATGTAGGAGGTAAGAGCTGCACACTGATTTTGTCTTGTGACCCAGAACATCACACTTAGATTCATTTATTATATATATATTATATTTGTTATATCTTGACATACATTAAGGTATTCACAAATAAATGAAAGGTGACTTAACAGTAGTTTTCTTAATATACTTATAAGCTGAAGTATCTGAGATACTTCGTCCACACATATTTATAGCTATGAAGAATATTTCAATGAAACTAGAACAGATTAGCACTTCCACAATATAACACAGTCTAACAAACTTGTGAACAACATTTGTTCATCATGCACACCTGATGTAACAGATGTGTGAGAACTCAGTGTTACATTTTTGTGTGTTTGATGTAACAGCTGTGTCAGTACTCAGTGTTACATTGTTGCGTGTTTGATGTAACAGCTGTGCCAATACTCAGTGTTACATTGTTGCGTGTTTGATGTAACAGCTGTGCCAATACTCAGTGTTACATTGTTGCGTGTTTGATGTAACGGCTGTGCCAATACTCAGTGTTACATTGTTGTGTGTTTGATGTAACAGCTGTGTCAGTACTCAGTGTTACATTGTTGTGTGTTTGATGTAACAGCTGTGCCAGTACTCAGTGTTACATTGTTGCGTGTTTGATGTAACAGCTGTGCCAATACTCAGTGTTACATTGTTGCGTGTTTGATGTAACAGCTGTGTCAGTACTCAGTGTTACATTGTTGCGTGTTTGATGTAACAGCTGTGCCAGTACTCAGTGTTACATCAGCTGCACATGATGAACAATGTAACAGCTGTGTGAGTACTCAGTGTTGCATATTGTCTCAGAGAAAGCACTGGTATGTTATGCAACACTAAGAAGTCTGTGCTGTTTGCCGTACTGAAGAACAGTGATTGATGGACTGTAAGCATCGTGTTCAGTGTGAAGACTGGAAGCATGCCGGTGTGGATGTGTGTCTAGTTAACCTGGGATCTGTTTCTTTCCACCTGTGTGTCTAACCTGTCTTGACTGAAGGCCAACAGCAGTATGTGACTGGCTACTGAGCATGTCCTGAAAACCAGCCAGAACAAGCCATACTCTGCCTACAAACACGACCCAGTGTCCAGCAGATGAAGCAGACTGGGGCCACACACTAGACCCTAGCCATATGGCCTCTGGTGTATGGATGATGCCAGTTACACCTGTCAGCATCCAGCCCAGCAACCTACACTGCAGGACTGTCCATGCTCACATCCTGACAAGCTGCAGGAAACGCCCCTGTATAGTGAATGCTCATGATAACTCACAGATAACTGCTGTGGATTATGTCGTTAATGCTGTCCCTTTGTGTTTTTACTCTTTCCTAACTGTCATGCTAACCTGGCCAATACACTGGGCGGTGGGGGTTGTAAGGTGGATATGATGATGGCCCAACTCATCCACATGTTCCCATAGTACCCCAGCCACCTGAACCCTACCACCCCTATGGTACTGAGGAGGACCCTTACGAGGGTTACCATGGCTACCCGAACGAGTACTACCAGCCCAACTACCCTGCCCCCCGCCCTGTTGAACCTGAGTCCTTCCCCACGGACGAGGTGGTGGTGAGATCTCCTGGGATGCACCGCTCTACCAGGAGCTTGTCTGGAAAGGAGACCTCTGACAACGCACGACAGAGGAGGAGGAAACCGAAGATGGTAGCATGGCCATCAGGGGCGGCTGTCTGAAGCGTGTTAGTGTACATGCCACACTGGAAAGCGTACAGCGACACTGTGAAGATGAAGGCTTGTGGGACTCTCTCATCATACTGCAGGGTGGGGGTAGTGTCCCATAAAGTGCCTGTTATGATTCCAGTGGGTGGGTGTGGCCAGCCAGGAAAGAGCAGGGGCAGGATTGGGATAAATTACAGATTTAGTATAAGCTTCATCATTTCTTGAGGTGGATGTTTTTGGCAGCAGTGTGAGCTGTTTATTGTATAAATGTCTGTTTGTTATATTAATTGCCTGTAAATGACCAACATGGAGCATTTGTACAGTTTGTGTAATTTTATAAGAGAATATCATCAGTATTTCCCTGCTGACGTTAATTGGTTTCAGCCAATTATGAATTATGTCCAGTTCCATCTGAAACACACTGTCCACTATACACACCCTAAAGTCCTGTATCACCATAGGTGTACCGTTACTTACGAAGATGTAGGATAATTGCATTACTATATGTGGAATTATGAAAAGAACATTTGGTCACTTTAAAATTGCCCTTTTATCCAATAGGACAGAGAAATATTCATTAAAGACAACATTATATACATCTATATCAAATGAGTTTCTCCATAATGAAAAATGCAATCATCAAAGAACTGAGACAAAATGGACAAATGTTGTCCTGTTGACTTGTCAGGGAAAAGCTGGTGAAATGTGAAAGGTACAGTAATAATCGAACAGTTTTCTGACTCGTAAGATGTACTTGAGGGCTATTTACGATCAGGCTATTCCAGAGTACAGATGCATTCTCAAACCAAGGAGTCCAAACCTGACAACACTGGAAGCCAAGATTACAAAATAAGTGCTGAATCTATTCCTGTACGTGACTTAATTTTTGTACCAAACTGAATGAAAATACAACATTAACTACTATGAATGCGATGATCTGTGTGGTCTTCAATTAATTATCTTCTGGGTCTATTTCCAAACCATTAAGATGCTATACCTTTATGTTAACACAAACCCAAACACACCACCGTTGCAGATAAACTACATACTTTAGTTTGGTTATATTGAAAATGCATTGTTTATCAAAATATAGTTTCGCTAATCTATTTAGTGGTGGGTTGGCGCCCCGCCCTGTGTGTCCCCTGCCCTGCGCCCTGTGTGCTCTGGGATGGGCTCTAGGCTTCCCCGCGACCCTCACCAGGACTAAGCGGTTAAGACAATGAATGAATGAATGAATAATCTATTTAGTATATATTGACTGAAAGATGGGTAAAACTTGACTCAACATGATGCACGATCCATTTTTAAAGTTGTACTCTTTGGTAGGTAAATATATATTTCCATAATTTCTTTGAAGCACACATCATTTCTTCAACTTTCTCTGTAAAGCGCTTTGAGGCATGCTGTTGCAAAAGGAGCTATATAAAAATAAATTGAATTGAATTGAATTGAATCATCTTAGTTACAATGTTCAGTGACGTATGATGCTGCATTGAAAGTCGAGGATAAATTGTAGTTTACTTTCCACTTTTACTCTAATGGTCATCATTGGCAATACCATAGAGACCCGAATCTGCACAACTCTCATCAGTGCTGCATTTGGAGGTTCCGAGAAATACGATTAATTATCTGAGATCGCAACTGAGCTGAACTACCTATTTGTTCAAACAAAAGTAACAGAACAGCAAACAGAAATGAAGGACTTTTAATTTGACGCAATGTGTACATACTTGACAGTACCCAGATTCAGGGCTTCAGTTTATTTAACATAAGCCTAAGCTTGCTTTGTGTTTTAGGGCGATTTAGCATTTAGGAATGAGTGTCTATGAATACATTTATTTTGTAGTCTGTCTTTTGAAAGAAACTGCAATGAACACGGTGAAGTAGTATTGCTAGAAAGTCCATTTAAGAAGGGAGGGCCCCTGAAATCCTGTGTATGGGAAACTGGAGAACAACAATCATTATCATCTTTTATGTATTGCTGTCCTAAAAGTGTTTCTCTTGGCCATGTGTAAACACAGAGTTTAATTATTGAGGTGTTTGACAGCCAAGTCTGACACTATTTAGTCAAGGATTTGGGCAAATTACACGAGGGACAAACTGACAATTGTCCAATTTGAAATATAACTCATCTTTGCTGAGTACATCTTTATGAAAAGTGTGAAGAGAAACTGAACAGCAACTCAATCATCCCCAGAGCTCTTCCTCATTCTGAACAAAGACGCCTGGAGAAGAGAGCTGCCCTGGTTCCCATGGTGACTCCTGAGGTGACTGATAGAGGTGTCATCCAATACACAGCCCCTGGCTGTGAACTGTCTACCCTACACATTTTTCGCTCCCAAGTTTTCACCCTTTTGACTCTCATTCAGTTACACCTGGCTGCACAGCACCTGACAGCACCTGAGTACCTTTGCAAATGAAGCAGACTGAAGAGTTCATGGTGAGAAGACATTCATCTTTCCAGACAAGTCAGGTCATGACATTCAGTTACAAAGTATTTAGGTCAGACTGAAGAAAAATCTCTCCTTCGCACTGATGTAGTGTGGCAGATATTTTATTTATCTTTATGCACATTGTCAAATTTAATAGCAACGTACACAAAGCGAACATTCCAGAAACATTCTTTACCGTGTCATCATACAAACATCTTAAAAAGAAAACGTTTCCGTGTTAATCATGTGCACAGTCCTCCGTCTGGGAATCTGAATACATTTTTTTTTATTTCCAACAGTGGTGCATATTATATAATTTATCGATTAATTGTCAAGAATATTAATACCTAAGTTGTACGAATGCCAGTAGGAGCACTTATGAAACCACAGTTTTGCCAACAGGAACACAGTGCTCTCTAGTGTTCCATTGTGGCATTGCGGGCCTTAACAAGAAGTTTGGGAAGGGAGGTGAAACTGTCAAGGCGAGCTCCTCCTCCTCCTCCTACGCTGCCAGCGCTTTTGCTCCGCGAGACGCATGCATGGACTCGTGCTCCCTGCGTGAACGAGCTGCTCCGCTGCCAGGTCTTTCTGTATTCGGTGTAACTACCCAGTCTAGGGTGAGTCGAAGGTAGAAGGACGATAATATAACTTTTTATTGTCTAGTTTAATAATTTAGAAAATCAGTAAAGTTAGTTAAACGTGTATCCTTTATGTAAACCGCAGGTAGAAAGTAAGACTGCTTTGTGATCAGCAGTACGAAACACCATGCTATAAAAAGGGACACCAAATGTAATATATTGTATAAATTCTCATAAAATTGAAACTTCGGAAGAGAACAATGTGTGAAAAGTGCAGTTTTAATACACTGGCAATGAAAAAGAGCAGTTCAAACGCTTTATCTACACTGAAACAGTCTAACAAATATGGGCTAAAATGTATACCAGTTTCACATAAAATTGTGTTTTCTTTACATGATTTATATTCCGTCCAATTTATTATATAATGGAAACATAATTTCAAGTGCAACTGTACATATTTTTGTTATTCAGCTGAAATGTATTTCAATTTAAAACTACTGCTTTCCGTGCATTCTACTGCTGTCCAACCCGCGGTTGTGTTGAGTATACCTGCGCATTGCCTCTACTGTTTTGTGGCTTTTGAGTACAAAGACCTTCGCTCATATGTAACTAATACAGCGAAAAGTGAAGCGTATTTTAGTTAGTTATCACACATATACAGTAATTGTCAATATTCGTGTGATTTTAAGTGAGTAGTGGTTGTACCCCGCTACCGCGAGGAAGCAGAAGAGATTTTCTCAAACACATGAAACAGTCGGTAAATACCAAACTGCACGTGTGCGTAAGAGCAGCTCTCTCGCCTCCAGGTGATGTCGCTGTTAGTTATGTTTTCTCGTCTTTAACCCGTCATCAAAGGTCATTCATCAATATGAAATAGTTCAATAGCATTTAAATCGCGAAAGCAGAAATATATTATCATCATTATTATTATTAGTAGTAGTAGTTTTTTGCGTGTACTTCTATTCATAATGCTACTATGAAAGACTGTCACTGGCCGTATATAAAAGGAAAATAAAAATGCATACATATGCTTTATCGTGAAAAATGTGCATAACGACAAAAACACTCAGTTAAAACTATTTATTATTTTACAATTATAGTATTTCGCAGGGTCAATTTAGGAAAAGCCTGTGTGAAATATTTCGTTTGTGTTTGGTAACATAAGAATGGACTTTTTATTGTAAAAATGTTCATTTTTAACCACTTTCGTTTAAATACATAATGCTTCAGTTTTTAACCGAACAACAAAATATCAATACGAATAAAGTATTACAGTTAAGCCCGACATCGATTTTTGTACACACGAACAGCTGAATTTCTGCCTGCTTTAAACCGTTCCGTCTTACTGAGCATTCAGAGGCTGCAATTACGAGATCAATAATTTAACATTCAATTAGGCCAACCACGTCTGCAGCACTAAACTGACGCCGAACGCCTGCTCCGCGCAGCTCTCCGTTTCGGGACCACTCGTCTAATATCAGACTTAATGTTATATGTGGTAGTAATGACATTCCACGCTGTAATTCATTTAATGCAGTAAAAACACAAATCACAACTGAATCATGAAAGTTGGGTATCATATGCAAATAAACGTGCTGACGTCAGACACCACGTGGTTTTTGGCATCGCTCCCGCGTGAAAGGCTTTTTCCCCCCTCACTGTTGTGTTTGGGATCACTGAGAATCTTTACAATTAAACACCCTATTTGGCTTTATTACGCAAGAAAGGGGCCGTTTTTTGGGGATGGGGGAACCTTACCGCTATATCACCCACCCAGCATCACGTATGTAGTGTGGGCAGGTAAGGAAACTGCCAAAAACACATTTTTGGAAGGGGGGGAGACGACAAAATGATTTAAGGGTACTAACAAAAACTAGTTAGAAAGAGGTTGGCTTCTCTTCTGAAGGAAACTTAAAGCCGTTAGCTAGGCTAGGCTAAGCTGTGCCCCTTCCATCACTGGTGCTGCACGATAAGTTAGCAGGCTGGCTAGGGTAAAGTAGCATGTGAACTTTGGTTGCCCCAGATGGAGCCGACCCAGATGTCTGCCAGGCTTGGTCCTCCAGCTCCTCTCCCCGCGGGACAGGTCGTCACCTACCCCACAAATGTTCTCCTTCGTCTGCGCTAGCTGTGTGCAGGCGGCGCTTAGCCTAGCCTAGCCTAGCCTAGCCTAGCCTGGTGTTGTGTGCGGAGACACGGGCTACTTTTTAATGATGTCGAAATAATCGGCAAAATATGGCTACCGATTTTGAAATGGCGTTAGGTTAGCTTGTGTGCTAGCTAGCTAACGTTACGCGGCTATAAATAAAATCGGAACCGTTTTTTGGTGAATGGCAGCCTACCTTTTCGCACTCTGTGTGGGCTGACTGACCTCCTGTCCGTTACTCGCACGCGCTGTGGAACACTCCGTATACTTTTAAATGTTCGTTCGTTGGCGGCTCGTGAACTAAACGGTTAATCATGGGCTTCGGGTTGTAAGCAGCCCTCTGATTTATGGCCGGTCGCGGTGCTGTCTGAAGCCAGGCGGCGGTGCGCCTTCCGCGAGCGCTTGTGTGGCGGTGCTTCAGTGGCGCACACGCTGCGGAAAAATGGGCAAACACCGCAGACAGCCTCGCCCGGAAAACGGCTGGAGCCGGAGAGCTCGCGCTCTGTAACCGCTTAAGCGGGGCACGCTGAAGTACAGTAGTACGTGTAGGTAAGTGGTGCTGCTCAGCCCCAACCTGCAGCTCCAGGGCCCCCGGGACGCCTGGCCTGGAGGGGTTATTCTGCGCCTGTTCTCCGTGGGACCCTAAGTGGAGCGTGTTCGCGGTCACCTGTAGCGGGGCTGCTGAGGCTGAACTTCAGCGGGAATCTCTGTGCTGGATCCTCCGTGGTCCGTCAGCTGTACGGACCTGCCTCGTTTCCCCACTCTAACGTCCGGTCACTTGTAGTCTCGGTATCAGCACCCAGAGCTTTGGTAATATTTACATTTATTTAAATTTATTATAATGGAATATTAAAAGCACAGTTGTTGTTTCAGGCGAAGACCTTACTTGTTTAAAATTGTGCTATTCCATGTTCCAGTGTTGAACATTGTAGTTTGTAATTTGTATAGTTGGCTGCAGTATTAATAACGGATTTGGTGAACAAAGGTATTAAATGTATAGTTTTTACTAAAGGAGTGATAATTGACAACAAAGCCTCTGCTCTCATTGCACTCATGTTTTGTGAATTTTTGGTCTTTGGCATAGTAATGGTAATCTTGCAAAGCAAATTATGCACTTAACTGTTTGCACACTTGTTTATTAAATTTAGTTCAGTCCAGCCTGTTATTTCTAAACCAGCATGCTGTATTTGGCTGAATATTTAACTGAAGTAACTCACGGTAAGTTCTCTGTTCACTTGTAGTGTGTGTGGAGCCCTGCTACAATCTGAACCTCCTTACCCTGTCCTGTTTTGTGAATAATGACATCTGACCTTCAGACTGGCACTTTGGCTTGCCCATTACTGCACTGGTACCTGCTACCTTGTTACTCTGCCAGCGATTGCCAGTGTGTGAGCAGAATTGTGGGTGGTGAGCAGTTGTGTGGTTTCTGTTCCAAAGTCCCTGAAACACTTTCTCTGGTATGAGCATTGGTATTGATGAAGATTGTCATCTGCAACTGGAAGTGTTTTTTTTTTTTTTTTTTTTTTTTTTGTGTGGTTGTGTAGAACTGCTGAAGTAGTGATTTGGGTCGTTTTAATAAGGGTTTTATTTTTTTAATTATGTGTTTATATTTTGTAAGATGCAG
>JABJVR010004466.1:0-14679 GCA_025773905.1 Chitala chitala
TTATTGAATCCTGGATGGCTCATGATTTTTCAGGCATGACAGTCCAGTGTTAAATGAGCTTCTCATCACATATTCAGGTGAGGGGTAAGGTAGTGATGCTGCACTGATGTTGCTAAACATCCTTTAATTAGCCAGTGAGCTCTTTCAGTTGCCAACATTGAGGCTGCTTGTTTAGTGTATGGGACTCAAAGGGAGATTAGTTATTTAATCATTAAACCAGTAAATAATGCCCCACCTCTAGCTGCATGTATAACCAGCATTTCTACCACAGGCACCTTCTCATCAATAAATTGATTGGGTGGAATAGCTTTAATAAGGGCAGATTATTGGTTGCTCTTTAGACTGGTCATAGTTGGAAAGAACAGAGTTAGTTTATTGTCAGCCACTGCTAATATATTCACAGGGGATATTTTTTAAAACAGCATATTTTTTTATAAGATGAAGAAATAGCTGTTTGAAACAGATTCATTGTTTGGTGTTTTATCTAAGGGGAACTCCAGTCATTGATTGTTTGTTGTTTCAGTATCTCCCACCAGGCTGTTTAAAAAATAAAAACAATGACTGTGGAGTTTCACTGCGCTACTTTCTGTGTGTAAAACATCCATCCATTATCTTAACCGCTTAGTCCTGGTGAGGGTTGCAGGGAAGCCTGGAGCCCAGCCCAGAGCACATAGGGCACCAACCCACCACAGGGCACACACACACACACACACACACACACCGATCAACCTAACCTTCATGTCTTTGGACTGTGGGAGGAAACCAGAGCACCTGGAGAAAACCCACCAAGCACAGGGAGAACATGCAAACTCGACACACACAGACCCAAGGTGGGAATTGAACCCCAGGCCTGGAGGTGCGCGGCGACAGTGCTAACCACCACACCACCGTGCCGCCTTATGTGTAAAACAAATGTTGGGTAAAAAAGTGAAGATCAAAAATGTGCACATTTACAGTAAATAGCAGTTACTGAATGGGGAGCTGCATTGTCAGGCAATATTTGTTAAGATACATTCCCTGTTTTGAAAAAGGAATGATTTCTGTAGAAATTAAATAATGAGACTGGTTGATACTTGAGTTCTTTGTTTTGTTTTATTTATTTAGGATGTCACTGTACTTGTCACAACAGAAGAAAAATTGTCAACCTGTGTGAAAGTCTCAAATTACTTTTCCAGGTTGAATAGTATATGAGAATCTATCTTACTTACTGCAGTCTAAATACTGTATCATATAAACTGTGCTCCACTGCTAAATAAAAAATGACTTCTCCATTCAGTCTTGACTTGATATGCTAAAGTATTTTCATGTTGCTGTTGCACAGTGATGTTTCCACACTCAGTACTGGCCTGAATTTCGCAATAAATAAGCTCGCTCAGCTGTTGACTACCTTCTGTGAATCTGTGGCTCCTAACTGGAGGCTAAAGATACCATGGAAACAACTGTTAGGGGTACACTTTACATTCCTGACCACAGTGTTATATAAACAGTCAAAAGGTCATAGCAAACTATTCTCTGTAGCCCATGTTGAACAACAGTGCTTTCATACACAAGAAGAAATAGTGATACAGTCTGAAACGCACACCAACTTAGGGCAAAGGTGATCAAAGTATTTAAAGTGCATTTAAGAAAAAGAAACAAGTGGCTTAGATTTTTTTCCTCTTTTTGGGTATGAAAAGTCAAAGCTATACGAAGTACTGCACAAACATGTTATAAATTTACCATCAAATGCTATGGCTATTATGAAACCAGCTTAACCATGTCCTAAATTTGAAGAAATACTGATTATCATTTAGTTTTTTTTTCCCCCCAATGTGTTTGCATTTATTTTGTATGACCAGCACCGCATGGGGGCTTAGTCTAATCAGCCCCATGCTTGTGTCTTGGGCTGCATGGGAGCCTAGAATAAGGACCATACACTTTGTGATCAAGCTAGGAGTATGGGACAGACAATCTCATTCCTATATCTGTGGGAAGGAAGTCTTTGCCATGTTAAAATTGCGTTCTAAGGCCATCTCATTGAATCTGTGGAATACTCCCATTTCACTTTTCTGACAATTGCATTGCTCATGAGTATGAGCAAGTTCCTTAAAAGTATCACATGACATTTCCACAGAATGATGCAATACATGTTTTCCTGTACATGGATTGAAGACCATCTATTTTTCAAGAAAACATATTTGGATTAAAGACTATTTTTCATGTGTGCTGTGATGGTTCTGAGGATTTTTTTCTTTCAGATGCTGACAGGTTCTAAATTGCTGATGGACTGCCTACGGATTTCTCTAGTTGCTTTGTGGGAACAGAAACATTCCACTGTGATCACTTGTAGCTCAACCACTGATGTCTAAGAGTCTTTAACTAAGTGGAAACAGTCTTTGAGTTTGAGGTTCTCTACACTCATCTATAACTTGGTACCCCTGTGAATGAGAAATATAAATTATATGAATTAAGTCATAAATAAACTGACTTCCAAACTGAAATTTTACTAGTATTAACAATATTTGATGTTTTATAATTTAAATCTTTATTTAAAAGGAATGCGGTATTTAAAGAAATAATGTGTAGGGGTACAGAAATCATCCATATTTTTAGCTCAGTTGAATAATATTACTGAAATTTGCTGAATTTATTCACTCAGTCTGAGCAAACTCAATGTTTATATTGAAATATTCATAACTGTCATGTTTATGGTATGAGACAGGACAATGAGCCAGACGCAGATCTATGTGCAGAGATTTTAATCCAAAACCAGCGGTAAGACACAAACGGTACAAAACTACAAGGGCAAAAAAAGGAAGGAAGGGCATAAACAGGCACAATACTATACAGGAGAGGCAAAATATAAACATACAAAAAAAAAAACAATAACAGACAGAAAAAAATATATAAAAGCTAATGTTTTGTGAATGCATCCAATGTACAGAGTGAGCATACAGCAAATAAAGAACAAGTGAATGCACTACACAATGTAACAAAATGACAGAGACACTGGGAGTTTGGAGACCCCCTGGGTGTACTGGTGCTTTTTATTATCAATAAGCAAGATGTAGACTGCGCTGCAATGTTACGATGGGTTGTTATCTATGTTTCCTTTTTAAGCTTTAGGTTGAGAAACAAGTTGTGGCTGGCAGCTGCTAATTACTGAGCATGACACACAACAGCAAACAAGGGAAAAAGGGCATGAGACAAGAGAACAAGGGGGCAGGGCCACACATCAAGCACAACCCAAGCTAACCATGACCAAAATATGTAAAACTTTTTGTAATTAAGTTCTCAGGTTTCAGCCCACTAACAGGTGTATTTCTTCTATTAATTTGGTATTAAATTCTATTGTGTGATACATTAAACTATTTTAAAATACAGAAAGGTTATATGGTATGCAGTGGATGGCTATTTATTTCCACAAAAAGCCATATGTGATGGGCGAACACATGAGTGTTTGTGAACCTGTGGACAACCAAAGCCTCTGCTTGTCCTTTTCTCCTCAGCCACACGTTTTATGGCTTTCTGAAGCTCAGTGATCCTCATTGGAGATGTTCCTTTCACTGGTGGACTGTCCAGACAAAGGAACAGCACAACACAGCTGCAGTGAGGACATGGAGAGGGATCCACTGAAACTCACAGGAAATACTCCTCTTAAACATGGCTCTCTTAATACTTGCTTTTGATGCCAAAGCCAATTTACAATCCACACTATAGCTTGATGTGCAGACAGAATTTATACTCTGATCCTTTTCTGTGAAAAAGGACAGAGTGAAGGGGACAAAATGGTGACTGGGTGTAGTGGTCAAGAGATTAGGGGACAACACATAAGAGCACAGAGCAAGGTGGACACATAAACTGTTTGGATGGATCTGAGAATATGTGGAGTCATTGCAGCCTCACAGTGAAGAAACCCAATATCAATATGTCTCCTCCAGCCCACAGCAGCAGTGATGCTGCACCAGACCAGGTTCACTCAGTATCGCTCCTCCAGCCCACAGCAGCAGTGATGCTGCACCAGACCAGGTGTACTCAGTATCGCTCCTCCAGCCCACAGCACCAGTGATGCTGCACCAGACCAGGTACATGCAGTTAACAAACACAATAGCCTGCACTTTAGCAGTCATTTAACAGAGTAGCATGGAGTTAATTTTTCAAAACAATTTATAAATATAACGCAGTGCAGGAACAAAGCTGTGAATAAAAGGTTCAGTAAGCTGGCATTGTGTAGGCTGTGGGAATGACACATCTAACTGTGGAGGTTAGGGAGCATGTGGACGCTCATGGGGTAAACAGCACGCTAACAGTGCAGACCACCTTTGCATGTTTCACCTTGATTTACTTTGTTAAAATCATTGCTGCTTTCAAAATAAGGTGGAACATTTCAGGACAGCCCTAGTAGTGTTAATATTCTGTTCATCCATATAAATTTCCTCTGCATTGTCAATAGCCAAAGTAGCTTTACTTTTTTGCTACTGATACAAAAATAAAAATTAAGTAATGTAACTTTATGTTGAACAGGCCAACAAACGCTTTTGACATGTTGGTACAAACCTTTCTGTAACAAGTTGAATGAATTCAAATAACCTTTTAAGTAAACAAGTACATTTACAACATGTCTTTGTCATGTCGTTGTGCCTTTCATTAAGCCATAAGAATTCACTAGGAAGGACGTGTTTGACAGCTCCAAAATGTGTATGTGTGATTAGTTAGCTGTGCTACCAATTGAAAATCAAAGGAAAGGTCACGCTCTCAGCATTTTTAATGCCCTGTGCTTTCCTCCTGCCTTCTGTCTTTTGTTGTGAATTTATGGAAATGTGAAAGCTCAATTTTCTCCTCTCTTCAGGCAAGTGCTAAGCTTTGTTGTGTCAATTCGCCTACATGCGCCTTTACACACAGACACCATAAATCCACCTTTCAAACAGCAATACAACAAGTATCCGGTTAGGAAGCAGTAGCACAGAAACAAGCAGACCCTTCATAGCATGCAAAGAAGGACTGCAGCCTGTGCGCATTCATCCAGGATCTTCATTTCTCTAAAATGCTTCTCAAATTTTCACCTTCACTCTAACATTTTCCCTAAACATTTAGTTCCAGAAGCTCTTTGAGTTTTCCACTTCGATGTAAATATGTTGTGTTCAGTTGAGAAATTTTTTGCATGTGTTTTATGACAAAACAAGATAGAGACGTGATATTGACACTAACAAAGATGTACTTCTGTCCTTTAAGGCAATGGTAATAAGAATTTACACCACAAAGTCACTCTTATTGTCGATAATTTGCATAAGCATGAACTGTTGCAATACTATAAAAAACTCTTTAAAAATATTTACATATCATTTATTTACATCACAACTAAATCCAAGCCAGTAAACAGCAACTACTTAAGAACTAAGACACTCAGTCTGAACAGCTGTACAATACACTAAGAACCCTTTTTAACAGCATGACAATATGTCTTTGTTGGAATAATGGTTCTTTGGCACTAAGCACAAAATCAATACACATATAAAGAGTTAATCAGCACTTTCAGTCCACCTTGTAATTGTATAATTGTCAGATTTTTCAGTGTCAAACTTAATTTGTTTACCTATTACAATAAATTAATGTTTTAGATACATGGTTGTATTGTATTCATTCTTTTGTGAATCCATTTCAGTAGCTCTGATACCAACCAAGCTTAAACCTGCCAAACAATTCAAGTAATATAGCAGGATTCCTCTTTAGAAGCAGTTTGTCTGCACTTTACCAAGGCACACCCTTTTCTGTGCACTCCATTATTTTTATTTTTCACTTCCATTTGCTTTGCTCTTGCATTTGCGTGATTACCAGGCCTATGTTAACAGGGTATGAAAAAAACAGTAAACTGAATTGCAGTCTGCTGTCGGCAGACGCAGTTATTTTAGGTGAACCTTTGCTGGATTTGTTGGCCCTTTCCCTGTGACCTCATGATGACTGGAGATTTTTGGTTTTATACAACCAGAAAAGTAGGTTCTGCAACTGAATCCTGTCTTCAGTCTGAGTGTCCATTAGAAAAATAAAGAGAAGAGACACAGCAATAGCGTGAGTGAAGAAAACAAGGTCTAAAGGACAGTGAATGAAGGTATGTGTGTTACATTTAGCAAACCTACCCCACACTGCCCATAGGATATTACAGCAGTAGATGGAGCCATCCCTCTCAAAAGGACTCTGGAGAGCACTAAAACCTGACATTAGCACAAGGGCCAAATCATTATGGTGAGACAACTGGGTCGGAGCATCTCTGAAATAACAAGGCTTGTGAGGTTCTTTCAGTCAGTGGTGATGAGTACCTACCCAAAGTGGTCTGAGAAGGGGAAAACCACAAAGCAGTGACAGGGTGTTGGGCAGGCAAAGCTCATCGATGCAAAAGGACAACAAAGGCTGTCCCACCTGGTCTGAAACGACAGAAGTGCTACTGTGGCACAAATCACAATAAAAATGATGGTTATGGGGGCGTGTGTTAGATCGCACAGTGCAGCGCAGTCTGCTGTGTGTGGGACTGCGCAGCTTCAGACCAATCAGAGTGACCATTCTGACCCCTGACCAGCAGAGGCACCTACAGTGGGCACGTGAGTGTCAGAACAGCACCTTAGAACAATGGAAGAAGGTTGCCTGGTCTGATGTATCCAACCATGTGGATGACCACGGTTTACATTTACGTGGGGAACGGATGGCATCAGTATACATTGCATGTAGAAGACAAGCTGGTAGATGGAGTCTGATACTCTGGACAATGTTCTGCTGAGAAACCCTGGCAGATTCGTGTGGAAGCCAAGTTTGACATATGCCACCTACCTAAACAATTACAGCTGTTCATGGCAACTGTAACGTTTTGAGAAACAGGGGGATATGAAAATGCAGTTAAAGGGAGGTTTATTAAGCATCCAAAACAGGTACAAAAAGTTACAATGGGGTACATGGCTGGAATAGAAATGGAAACAAAACTCAATGCACATGCACGTGTTACACTACAACAGAGAGCATAAATAATACTAGAAGGGAAATGGAGAGCATGTGATGACACAAAGGACAATTACCACAGTGACTCAGCAGAAAAGCTGAAAAAAGTGACATCTGGTGGAGACAGAGGGCATGGCAATCCAGGCCATGACAGCAACAACATTCCTGGATGGCAGTGGCCTTTATCAACAGGAAATTATGCCCTGTCACACTGCACAAATTGTTCTAGGATGATTTAAAAATGCGATGAAACTTCATGGTGTTACCTAGGACTTCACACACGAGCATTAAAATTACCAAAACAAGTCTGATTTAGGTAAGATGTACTTCACAACTAAACAGCTTGCAAGAAGAAAACAGGCTGCTTCATAGCTTTCCTTTAGTGGTTTTCCATTTATTAACCCATCCATTACCCAACAGGTTATTCTGTAAAGGTTTACATGTGGCCTGGAGCCTCTTCTATGTCAGAAAGCATAGAGCAACAGGCAGATGTCCCCTTGGGGAGGAGGACAACCCACTGCAGAACACCTTTAAACATGGTCCTCCAACAAAGTATTGAAATTCTTACAATAGTTAAATTCTTTCACTTGTGAAGCTGTTCAGTTTATGAAGTATGTGCATTTTGCCAAGGTCTGTCCTTGTATTCAGTTTGTATATTTTACATAATTTTATATTTTACTTTGAAAAATTTGTGACGTTTAATGGAGTTCAAAAATAAACTTCTTAATAAATAAGGAATGAAGTGAGCTTCACTTGTGATGAATTATAAATAGAAACAATCAAGGTGTACACACGGATCTATGAAGTGGTTACTGGTTGCACAGTAAATTTTCTCCAAATGTCTTTGGTGTAAGACAGCACTGCTCTTGACTGTAAGGTGCCTGTTAGCGAGTGTCCAGCAGTGAAGGATGCTGTAGCACTCCAGCTGGTGCAGCGTGGCCATCACCACGTGATCCACTGGAGCAGAGTGCGGGTGGGGAGTGCATACAACAGCCAACTCTAATACATTATTTAAAACATCTACATGGGATGAAAGGCACTGAATAAAATGGCAAATTACAGTCTGATATGACAGTGATTTTGTAGGAATATATACACAGCATGAAGTGCTGGACCGAGCCTCTTGACAGCATATAAAACACTGTAATATATTGAAAATGACAAATAGCCATATAAGCATTACTGTTGAAAATGTCATTATTAATTACCTTTATGGTCTTGAAACCAGCTGTTGCTTTGAGCAATGGCAGAACTGAATCTAGACACGTCTCTCAAGATACAGAATTTAGACAATAGCAAACCTTTGTTTACGCAAGAAATGTTTGTGCTTTTATAAATATTTCATATTTAGCAACATGGTTGGTCGCAGATGTAAACCCGAAGGAGAAAGGGGACAGCTCTGAAACGTGTTAGAATCGATGAAAATTCAATTTCAATTCAATTTATTTTTAACAATTTGCAAGTTGCCTCAAAGTGCTTGAAAAAATGATAAAGTAGTATGAAGGAGGACAAAGTTTATTGCCAATTGCACATGAACTCAATTTTACCAGTCAAGGAAATTCTGACCTAAGCAAAAACTGATTTATGTAGTGGGTTGTGCCAGGCATTAATTACATAAGTAGGGGACTGTTCTGTAGTTTGATGTCAGCGTACAGTAAAACTCAATGTCTAAGAACAAACCAGACCACAGATATCCATTGTTTATGTAAAGAAGGTCCTTCAAGTTACTCAGATATTGTAATAACTTGTACACCATTTGGCATACCTCTTCTGCTGCTGATGTAAAGTCAATACTTAAGATATACCATGTTTTTTTGTATATGTAAATTTCATTTTTGTTTACTTAAAAGATACAACTGACTATAAACGGGATTTTTCAATGTTAATTTTAAATCGCCTTGTACATCAATATTGTTGAAATGAGAATGAAACATCCATTTGACATGGAAAACACAGACCTTTCCATGGGCAATACTTTTGCACAGTATTGTAGTGGAAGACAGTTGACCTGGTGTCAGTTTGAAATGTAAAATTTCAAGGCCTGCTTTATCAACAGACTGCTTAGGGAAAACCTCTGTCCAACTACTTACAGCTGCCTGTAGTCTCCCTAACAGGAGTGTAAGGTCCCCATAGGTGAGATGTGGTGTTGAGAGAAAGGGCTGGCTACAGACCCAAAACATGTCATTCTCATTCCCATCATTTATACTAGACAAGGTTGGACATATCCTGGAGTCTATCCTAACAGCCAAAGATGCAAGATAAAGTATATGTCAGTTGGAGATAGGCACCAAGGCAGGACAGATCAGACTTAATTAAACAAAATGTAACAGAAACAAAAAGCAAAACATAATAACAACACAGTGAAAACACAAACCAGTGCTAGAAAACAATAAATTAGTGGTTTGAGGTATGCAAAGGAAAAACCAGAACACAGACAAAGAAACAAAGCTGGACCAGACAAGGCAAAACACAGACCCAATTCAAACAGAGTACAAAAGGTAATGAGCATCAGGTTTGAACACTCAACAAATAAGTGACCTGGAGATTGAGGGGGTTTGGCCACAAGTGCAAGTGCCACAGGTAGAACATGACAGTATGCCCTGGACAGGGAAACAAGGGAGATTTAGTGTTCCCAATCTACCTGACCTGAGAGTGTTTGGACTGTTTTCACAAAGAGCTCCTTGGAAAAAAAAAAAAAAAAAAAAAAATATATATATATATATATATATATATATATAATAAAATAATAGCCCCTAACAATTTTTGTTGTTTCTCTCTTAATTTTGTTTCCCTTTGAAAACCCTTTTCTATTATTTTACTATTGTGCTGTCATAGTTCAAAGAAGCATCAATGCTCAAAACGTCTCCTGTGCTTTTGAGCAAGATCCATTCATCCAACGAATTGCTTTCAGAAATACAGCATTACTAGAAAAAGGCGGTATCCAACATGTAGAAGAGATGATGTGATGTGTATATTGTGATGTGTATATCGTGAGTTTCAAAGATTGTTTGATCATAGCACCAATCATGCACGATTGATTATTTCTTTATGTTTTTTAAATGTGATGTTTCTGAACCCTGCCCAGGGTAGAAGCTGCCTTATATTGTAGACTCAGCAGGACATGTTTAGGCTAACTATAACCCTGTAAGAATAAGTGGTGAGACGATGACAGGATGGACGGTATTTATTTGTAAAGGTACAGAGTATTTGTCACAGCCTCAGACAGCTTTCTTTTTGCCTTGTTTCAGTCCCCACCTGCTAGTTTGATTATGTTGATTTGTTGCCACTTGTGTTTTGTTTGATTGTTTTTATTTAAATGTGAGATCCTTGCTTCGTTCTCCATTTAATTCTGATGGTACTGTTGGATTCTGTTTTGTGTTGCTGTTCATTGCTGTTATTCATACCATAGAGAGATGCCCCAATACTTTATAACTATGTGCTAAACTGTATCCCAGTTCCTTCCCAGGAAGAGTGATCTGGTTCACATTCCAGCAGTGAGGTTACACAGCATGAAAATAGTGAAAGATCCTGGAGGTTGTGTGTGTGTGTGTGTGTGTGTGTGTGTGTGTGTGTGTGTGTGTGTGAGTGAGAGGGGAGTAACTGCCTGATAGTAATGACCTCCATTAAACCTCTAACAATCTCTCCCACATCTCAAAGCATCATTGGGTTATTATAGAGTATACTATACACATTGCTTTATAAAACAAAAATATTCTGCAAACAAAATTCACCTGAAAATAACAGATGACATACACTGGCATTCAAAAGGAATTGCTCAGAGGTTTCCTTGTGGTCATACTGATTTGTGCAAAAGTAAAGAAAGCTGTACAGGTATTTAGTAGGACCTCCTCTTTCATCTTATTAAGACATACTTTCATAAAGGTCTTAAGGTATTGTTTCCCATGAATTCTCACTGCTATCCACTCCATATACACTGCATATTAAGTACATCTGTACTCTGATTATGGCTACAGTCATTTCCTGGCTTCTGAATAGACCATTCCTTCTTATGGAACCCATACTAATTCAATTGAAATCACCCCCTTTAGCTAGTTGTCATACAAATGGATTCTTATATCTTGTGATTTGAACTGAAAGCTGTTTTTTCTGCTGTAACTTAAATGAGCAGAATGGGAAAACCTTTTCAAAGACATTAAAAACATACAACGATTGTACGAGTGTGTGTATGTTTGTGTGTAGAGGGCTGATACACACACACACACACACACACACACACGTACACACACGTACGCACACACAGGCACACACAGGCACGATATACACACATTCAATATACCACTGTATGTTTTTTAATAGCAAGGTAACAGATGTGCTGGTCTTGATGTTCCTTTGGGATTATGACAATAAGAACATTTATATTTAGAAATGTAATCCTGCATCATTCATAATTTATAGAATGAATATATGAAGAAATGTGCAATCATTTTCAGTTTTGAAATTTTTGAGAAGCTAACACATAATTACTACTCTTTAACACTTTTCAATGCTGATTATGCAACAAAGTCCTAATTATCTTGGTGAATTTATTTAACTAAATTACACCACAGAGTGAATGCAATATTAAAAATGAAATATTTTTAAATTTAAGTTTGTTATGGGTTTGAATTTACAGCTGAGAACAGATTGGTGGAGGTGTGTATGTTAAATTGTAGCAGCAGGCATTGTGGTGTTAAACACATTGCATTTCATTCACCAGTATTATGCAAAGTTTTAATTTATGTATTTATTTATTTTATTTGTTTTTGAACAAGGTCCTAAGAAGGTTTCAAGTCTACATCTGATTCATGACATGCTCTAAAACAGCAGAGTTGTGTGCCGGTTGTTCCTAATTAGTACAGATAATCACCCCATTAGTGTCCATAAAAGGGCATGAGACTGCCACACCATGGTTACCATGAGATATGAAATCCAGCACAAAAACAAAAAAGCAAACAATAATAGTCAGTCATTTTCTTAACTGGTTAGTCCTGGTGAGGGTCACAGAGAAGCCTGGAGCCCATCCCAGAGCACATAGGGCACAGGGCGCCTGTAAAGCGCTGCATGCTGTCCTACATTTAGGTTGTATTATATAACGTCTGTGCTGATTGATTAATAATCTAATTAACCCCCACGCAAATGCTGTTTGTTAATTGTCACATTTCTGTTAATTACTTCCTCATTTAAACCAGTTTCTGTTATTTACTTCGTTATTTATAAGCAGTTGTTGAACCGGATTTTTTATTTTCTGTACGTGATTTTGGACTAAATATATCAAATTCAATGGATAAGGGGCCAACATAATTTGTAAGTATTGTATGATGTAATTTGTAAAATTAATTGTTTTATTAGGTTTTCATGTATTGTGTTGTATTGTATTGTATTGTATTGTATTTTATATTTCAGATTTACCAACTAAATCAATTAAATATGGTTGTGTAAATGAAGCCCTCAATAAAAAAAGAGGAAAAAAAATAGTTGTCCAATTGTCTCGTACGGAATTCTACAGTAAATAAATTATGGCCTATAGTAATTAGAAGTTTTTCAAGATGGAAGAAGCCAAGAAACAAAGAAGCAAAGCAAAATCCTGTGTGATGAGGTTGTGTAATAAAGTCAAGCGGCTGATAGAAGAAAGAAATCGAACCGCGGTTGAAGAATGGCGGGGAGAAATCAAAGCTGCTTTGCTTGATTTTGAGAAGTTACATGAAGCTGTGCAAGAAGAACTTTTAAGTGAAGATGAATTGGAAGCCAGTGACAAGTACTTCATCGCAGAACAAGATAAGTACGTTTCTTCTTTCTCTGAAGGTAATCACTGGCTTGATTCGGTGATGAAGAAAGAAGACGGGAAACTTGCGATAATCCCAGAAGTTAAATCAAATGTAAGTACGAAGAATGAGCCCGTGGGAGAAGTGAAGAAAACAGAAAATGGTGCTGGACGAACGGTGGTGAAGAATGATGATGACGTGAATGCGATGAAGGAAATGCTGTCCATTTTCAGCCTACCGAAGGTCGAATTGCCAATGTTCGATGGTAACCCACTGCAATTTCATAGTTTTATGACTATATTCGACGACTCTGTGGAGAACGTGACGTCCAGTGCATCGGCAAAGCTCACGCGTCTACTGCAATATACCAGCAGAGCAGCGAATGACGCCATCAGGTCGTGTGTGATCCTAGGCGGCGAGGGCGGCTATCGGCTTGCCCGGAGAATCCTTCATGAGAAGTTCGGTGACGATCTGCTCATCTCCGAGAGGCTGATCGCATCCCTGACGAACGGCAAGGTGGTGAAGACGGGAGCGGAGCTGCAGGCGCTGTCAATCGAGTTGATGACGTGCAACATCATTCTCACACGCATGCACAAGGTTGAGGAGCTGCAATCTCAACGATTGATTGCTGCAATCGTTGATCGGTTGCAAATATTTCAAAAGAATAAGTGGAGGAAACTGGCTATGGACAGTAAGCTGAATAAACAATGTTATCCGGATTTCGACGCCTTGGTGCAGTTTATTGTTCAGGAAGCAACGACGGCAGCGGATCCGGTCTACGGTGACGGCGGTCTACGGTGACGGCGGTCTCCTCAAGTTCTCGCGCGGCCAGTCGGTGGTCGGTCAGCAGCACAAGGCGGGCGGTCCTGGTGGGAGTAAGTCGATACCTACCGGCAAGCCGAACGTGTCGTTTGCGTCGGGTCGAGGTATTCCGTCGTGTTTGTCTTGTGGAGAACGCCATAAACTGTATATATGTAGTGCATTTAAGGAATTGAAACCAGACCAGAAATATCAGTTTATTTGTGATAAAAATTTGTGTGAAAATTGTCTTTTGAATAATCATAAAACTGAACAATGTTTTAGACCTAGCATGTGTGGTATAGATAATTGTAAGCAAAAGCATAGTCGTTTTATACATTCTGTGAAAGCTAGTAAAGCAGACGATTATCAAATGAGTGCATTTACAAATGTTGCCGTTGATGTGTGCATTCCCATTGTACAGGTCACGGTTAATGATGTGTGTGATGGTAACGCTGTGCTCGATACATGTTCCACCAGTACATTTTGTACCCAGAGATTAGTTGATAATCTAAGGCTTGTAGGTGTACCTGTAAGCTATCAATTGAGTACACTCAATTCACTGTGTGAGGAAAAGCAAACCACCATGATTCCAAATATATGTTTAGAATCCCCTGTCACAGGTGAAATTGTAAATTTGCAAAATGTGTATGTAGTGGAAAACATACCATTGAATAATGTTGTATTTGATGTTGACAAATATGAACATTTAAGTGGCATTCCCATTAAGAATAATTCGAATGAAGTTGACATTTTGATTGGGCAGGACAATTCTGTTGCTTTGATTCCTTTGGAAGTAGTGAAGGGTACTTGTGATGAACCATTTGCAGTCAGAACCTTGCTAGGCTGGACCGTGCATGGTCGCATTGATGATTGTGGTGACATGACGGCTCGTGCTTCTAATAAAGTGATAAGTCATTTTATTATGTCAAAGTCTTGTGCAGCCACAGAAACGTCTGATAACATGAATGCACACCTAGAAGAAAAGGTAGATAGGTTATGGAGTATAGATAATGAGGGTCTTGGATTAGAAAGTGTAGACGTCAGAAGCAAATGCAAGTGTGTTGAAGTTGTGGGACAGTAGGGTAGGAGTAGTAGATAAGCATTATGTTCTGCCCATCCCTTGGAAGGAAGATGCCTATGTTCCCAATAATTA
>JABJVR010004469.1:0-14677 GCA_025773905.1 Chitala chitala
TAAATCCCCTTTCTTCCCCATTCTGATGCTCGGTTTGAACTTCAGCAAGTCGTCTTCACCACATCTAGTTGCCTAAAAGCATTGAGTTGCTGCCATTTGATTGGCTGATTAGCAATTTGTGTTAGCAAGCAATTGAACAGGTGTACCTAATAAAGTGGCCGGTGAGTGTATGTTCCAGTGTATTTGCATTTCTATGCATTTTCTAAATGGATTTCTGTGAATTTCACGGATATACAACAGTTGTGCTTTCCTGTTTCCGATGTGTCTCTGGAGCCTTGGTGGTATACAAACTCTGCTCCCAATAACACCTCATAACTAAAAACAGTGTAAACTCACAGAGAAGTGTGGCCACACAACTCCTACAAACTGGATCATACAAACAGTGTAAACTCAGAAACCAGAGAAGTGTACATGTAAATGAGAGTCCAGTCTAAAATTAACTTTAAATTAAATTAAAAATCATGTCCTTCCTGAGCTCTGAGTAGCACAGTTTTAAGACTGCAACTGGGATTTTAGAATCAGTGCAGGTTTCTGGCTAAGCAAGAAATCCAGGAAAGAATGAAATAAGAATTCTTAACCACCTGTGTGATAAGTCAAATGTTGCTATTTTAAACAGAAATGAGAATGAGCTGGCTTATGGGCAAATCACGATGTCTGTTTCTTACCAAAAGAGAGTTTCCACTTTCAGTTTCTTATATAAAAAAGGTTTAAATGCAACTATAAAAAAATATCTAAAAAGTGTATCATTAAACAATGGGTTAGCAAATAACGCCTTAAGGGTTTGTTTTGGTTATCAAAGTTTTCTACCATAGTATGAGTATATACAAGTTACTTATAACGATATACTACAACTAAAGGTTTGGAAAAGTGATTTTGTTAATAAAGCAGGTTAAATTGTTTCTTTCATTTGTTTATAACACCTAACATCTTTAAACAAATGGGCCAAACCTGTCACTGACTTATTCCCATATGAAGTGATACAAACACACAACCTGAATATATAAATTATTTTTAGCTGTGTATACAACTACACTGGTAAAAAAAAAGATAAATGCAGGTTACTCACATGGAGATACTGCTATACTCATCCATAAAGAAAATCTGACACTCCAGGACATTGAAATGTTCTGAATTTTGACCTGTGTGTGTTTTCTGGGGGTGGCAAGTCACTAATGCCAAAGTGAGTCATGCTCGAAAAAGTGTAGAATAGTGGCCTGAAACTGATGTATATAAGTCCTGCATTCACAGTGTTTATGATGTATATAAGTCCTGCATTTACAGTGTTTATGATGTATATAAGTCCAGCATTCACAGTATTTATGATGTATATAAGTCCTGCATTCCCTGCTGTTTATGACACACCGTATGAGGGGTTCTCTCACTTACATTGCTGAAACTGTAATACTTTAACTGGAGTGATATCTGTCCTTAATGCTTATTATAGTTGTAAAATGTAAATGTATCGGTAAACTAAATGTACTGTAACTAACTTGAGGCTATCTTAAACCTGCTGCAATACATATCTGTACATGTATATAGAAAGTTATAAGACACCCATCCAGCTGCTTATCCTTTGCATTAAGAGTTTACCCTGGATTAGGTGTCAGCCTGTCGCAGGTCATCCACACCCACATGGGGGGTAATTAGGATTTCCCAATTCACCTGACCTGCATGTGTTTGGACTGTAGGAGGAAACTGGAGAGTAATTCAACAAATGCACAGGGAGTATATAAAACATGCACACGCACACACACACACACACTCACACACATACACACACTCAAAACCACAGTATGGGATATATGAAGCAACCGTGCTACCCTTTGAACCACTTCATTTCACACTGATATGCAAAATTAATTTTCATCCCAGTCTCAGGTGGCAGCCTGTTGGTACCATGACTATCACACTGCACACATACAATGAGCCAAGACATTAGAACCACCTGTCTAAAATGCTGTTGGTCAAAAACAGCTCTGACCTGCCAAGGCATGGATTCTACAAGACTTCTGAAGGTGTCCTTTGGTATCTGGCACATTAGCAGCAGGTCGTTTATGTCCTGTAAGTTGTGAGGTGGAGCTGCTATAGATGAGACTTGTTGTTCCAGCACATCCCACAGATGGTTTACTGATTTAAGACTTGGAGAGCCTGAAGGCCAGGGCAACACCATGAACTCTTCATCATCTTCCTCAAATCATTCCCAGACAATTTGTGCAGTATGTCAGGGTGCCTGATCCATCTGAAAGCGGCAGCTGCTAGTGGGAAACATCATTCTTATGAAGGGGTGTATCTGCTCTGCAACAATGTTTAATTAGATGGGACACATCAAGTTGAAGTCCACATGAATGGCTGAACACAGGGAGAACACTGACTGTCATCTTCCTACAGTACATCCTGGTGCCATACTTTCCCCAAGCACACAGTCCATATTTACTCAGCTGCCCAGGCAACCTTCTTCCATTGTTCCAAGGTCAACTAATGTTTCCTATACCATATACCCATTGTAGGCACATTCAACAGTGGACAGTGATCAGCACAGTTTAACTGATCTGAAACTAATCTCATTACACAGCAAACTGGACTGCACTGAGTGTTGTGACATATTCGTCCTGTAACCATCATTACATTTTTTATGACGTGGGCCACAGTAGCCCTTCTGTCAATTCAGACAAGTCTGATGAGTCTCGATTCCTGCATGGAGATGCCCTAATTCAGTTGTCTGACCATAACAATTTGGCCTTCAAAGTTGCTCAGGTCTTACCTGTTTCTTTCACACCAATCCAACACATCATCTACAAAGACCAACTGTTAACGACACCTCTGAAACATCCCAGACCTTCACAAACGCTGTTGTTATGAGACCATCAATTTTATTCTCTTGATCTGAAAGTGATCGTAACGGTGGTTGTTTTGGCTCATCAGTAGAAATATACTTGTGGGAACATCTGGATACTTGTTACTATTAGTTAATGTTATGTCACATGTTGTTATCAATCTGTGTCCTTATTACATTTTCTAGGACCAAAATAATTGAGGCACCATGTCACAGTTTTGCTCCATATAGCCAGGTCTAATACAAACATAAGATTACATTATACAACATGAAGACATCTGTTAGAGTTCATCAGTGTTAGCTGATAGGGCTCTGGCAAGCAGATCAAAAAAGCAGAGCTAACTCACAGACAAGCTCATCAAAAACTGTAGTGTTAAAACAAACATCACGAGCCAGAGTTTTCATCTCAATACATTCCTTGACTGTGATTAGAGCCATGGATTTATGGGCACATTGTACAGATTGTTAAGTGTGTACATCTGATCTACACAAGCTTCATCTAAAACAAAAAACATCCTCATACTTTCAGATCCTTTGGGGTGTGGTTTTTTTTGCATAACTAAAGACTTCTCCATCTTTCTGTTTAGTGTATCTATCCATCCTTCATATGGGTAACTAGGAGTTCAAGGAGGGGTTGCTAAATGGCCAGTGCCAAAATGGTATCTAGAGCAAAATTCGTGCAGTCTCCTGTGGTTTCCTCACACCAAACTGGTCAGAATCAATGCTCTCTTCCATCAGCATTCTAGAGAGATTACTTGTCGTTGCATGTTCCGTATTGGTGTTATGTATTGTATTTTACACAGATCATAACTTATATTTCAGTGAATTTCCATAAAGCCAGTAAGAGTGGGCCTTGTTTTATTTTGCAATGGTTTTATTATGATTTGAGAATGTGATGGAAAGAAGAGAGTTATTTATATTGTGTTCTGATTTATTCCTGTATCAGCCTAGATAAAATTTTGCTAATTGTTTTGGCACATGCTGACTATGACAATAATTTCTCAGCACCCAGCTGTAAAATTATATTTACAATATTATCCATCCGGACCAGCCTGGGCTTATGTGACACTGTTGCATTTTGATCTTGCACTCTGGTTTTTGTTATAGTCTGTTTTCTAAATGAGCCATTTCTCACTGCAAGCAAAAATAATATATTGTGAACACAACTGTGTAACACAGTATACAGTATATTGTGTTAATCTAAAAAAAAAAACGATGATGAATCTCATTTACTTGGTTTAATAAATGAACAAAACATGGTAGCAGGAGTGAAAGCTTGCTCTCTTTGTGCATGGTGAAGTGACATTTATTCTTTGAAGTTTGCTGGATTATTTGAAATTTATGAGGAAGATGGACATGAATTGCTGAGAGTTCAAACAGTAGGTTTTTCTGTAATTCATGGGTCTTGGAAAGAGCCAGATGTGTGAAAGGTAGCATACATGTTCATATTTGGACCGTACAATGATAAAGGCAAGAGTGACAACATGCGCTGGAAGTTTGATGGTCACTCATCACCAGTGTTCCAAGCTCTACAGTGGTTGGCTGGAACCAGGTGCAGTCGCCTTATATAACCCTTTGTTACAATCCCCTGTTGCATAAACATTCAGGATTATGCCTGAATCAGAATGATGTTTTGCTCAAATTAAAAAAGAACATTTAGCATTAGAATTTTGGTCTGAAGATGCTCCATTTTTTTTTTTTTTTAATTGACCTATTCCAATCCTCCCCGTCCTAGCTGGACGTTTAGAGCCAAAGATTTACAATGATCTTTACATGGTTGGGCAGCCAGTTAAACTTGGACCACCAAAGGTTATTTTTGTCCACAGTCTAAAATTTTTGGTTCCTTTCCTCTGTGGTCATCTGGCATTAACTTTATGTATTTTGTTTTATGTGCTTATCATTGCTAAGCACCTTGGGGCAACGCTGTTGTTAAAAGCACTATGCAAAAATAAATTTACAATGAATTGATTTTTACTAATTTTCTGTAGCAGTTAAATGTTCTTATTTTAAGAATACTACAAATACTAAAATTCTCTTTATGTGTTTTGAATGAAAGAATCTTTTACACAGCACAGTGAAATGAGAATCTCAGAAATATGAAGACATAATTTAGCGCAAACATGGTAAACCAGTTAAAATCCATTTATTGAGAATTACAGATGTTCTTTCCATTTACAATTTCAAGGTCTGAGTGAATACTTTCATGGAGACCTGGAAATAAAATGTAAAGTTTTGTGATATTTCAAATGGCACATCTAAAGAGCTCTAAAATGTATCCATGCTGCACATAATTATTAATATTGCAGTCAAAGTCAAACTACAAAACTATGTCTTGTCCCTTTTTAGCTCAATTCTTTTAGCTGTCTGCAGATTTTCAGATTTGAAAGCCAAGTCCCAAACGGCTTCTCACGTCATATGACCTGAGCACACGTTTACAAAACAGTGATGCATCATGACGTCATTCGCTTACTCTTAGTCGAGTGAACTGATTGATTATTTCAGCCAAATCATTAGTACAAGTTAATGCACTGTAGTTCGGGTGACCTGCAGAGTTATGATCGATATAAACTGCTAAACTAAAATAGAAAGAATGATTCTGAATGAGAGGTGCTACTTAATTAACACAACCCCCTCTAAGAGATTAATTATTATTAACTATTAATTATTTATAAACTATTATTATTCATTAACAATTACTCACATAACAAAACAGTTTCTTAAACATTGATTATATCCAATCCATTTAACCATATAAAGGAAACACTGTATTCTGTAAAACAGATGTACATATATATTTTAATGTTGACTCAACAGACCATTTTTAGTGTGATGTTTTGCATTACTAATTCTTTTAATATTCTATAATAAATGGCAAGAAATAACTGATGGATAATAATTAAAGGTTTACACTTATGTCACATCCTGTTGTTAGCAACTACCAGCAGTGGCTCGTTGTGCAACAAGTAAACCAGCCTGCCTGTCCATGTCGCTCTTTTGCGAGGTACTGAGCTAGATGCTGATACTGAGCGATCTCTGGCTAACCTGTCTGTGTGCCCTCTCACCGATCCTGCACTGCGGACCTCCCAACCTCAGTCTTTATTCAGGACCAATTCTCACATCTATTTGACCTTGGATTGTTCTCACGAATTTCCCCTTTGACTTGGCCGTTACTTTCGTTTGTGCTTAAATAAATATAGAGCTCTGCACATGTGCATCCTGCCTCTGTGTTCTCCTTACAGCAGGTTACCACTTACGTAAGTTATCTAAATACTCATGAACCTGCTGGCCTTTATGGTTACTTTTTCAAGTTGTCAGGGTATTAGATCACTATTGTTATTTATCTCTGAACAAAATGTATTTTACTGTAAAGCTATAAAAACGATGGCGCAGTAAAGCGTGGTGTCTAGAGGAATATCCATTAATACCAGTTTATCCCGATTTTTCCATCTTGAATCACTTTACACTGGGAAGCAGAACTAGTGCTGCCCCAGTGACATCATGTACAAAATATGGGTAACAGACTAACATCACACTCTGAAGTGCATGTGGCAAATACGAGCTTGTCTAATAATACATAAGCTTAATTTTCTCTACATAAATTCCATGACAAAATTTAATATATTCAGACTTCACAGAAAACTATCACACATCAAAATATGTAAACTTGTATTTCACATCATCCACACTTTAAAGGTAACTCACAGACCTCAACACATGTTCATGAGAGAAGAAAAAAAACATTTAAACTTTAACCAATATTTTGTTGTTTTGCTTCACTGTACTCTTTGTCACACACACACACCAAATGAGTGATTGTCTGAAAAGTGACAATTACAGACAATTACACCTGTATTGTCATTTATGTATTTGTTACAATTTATCAGTTCTCACATAGAGTAAAAGGACATTCTCTGGAACTCTGGAAAATGACCGAATATGATCATGGACTGCTTTTCTGCCTTAGGCTAGGCAAATGTGAAGACCATGAGGGAGAAAAAAAGTCATTTGTAACAATTTTCATCTGAAATTAATTTTCAAAATCCAGCAGAAATGAAACAGACAATGAAACTGAACTTGTACTTTTTTAACTGGATTATACTTAAATAAACCATCAGAACATAAGACAGTGATACCTGATGAATAAAATCACAAATACATTTTATTTAAATGTATCCACAGTTCAGCATCTATATATAAATATCAGTTTGCTCTGTATTTCCATAACGTACAATTAACACTGATCCGCTCCCTGGGTGCCTGCATCTTTGACAATGTGAAGAGATGGAATAATTAAGTAAGAAAGCTTTAAATTTGAAGATACAATAACAGATGCAGAAGACAAAAAAGGTTGTTGCCTCAATATACAAGCAAATGACAGGCATGTTTAATCACCTGGTGAGGGATTTATGAATCCCCACCTGCCACCTTTTAAATGCAAAAAGAAAAAAAGAAAAATAGAAGATGAAGCAATCATGGTGAGGAACAGCATGCACCAACTCACGTATTGATCTATGGCAGCCGAGCACATATGAGTCACAATGAGTCATTTCACCAAGATAGATGCTGGAGTTAATAAGTTAACATAGAAAGTTTCAAAAATGAACACACCAAAACAGCACAGAGAGGAACACATTCAAAGTTTGAAGCTGAACTTCCATGTTTTGATTATTAGAGCATAAATGCACTTGAGTATTGACAAAGAACATCAAGTGACCTTTTTCTTTTGAGCATCCAAGAACCCCTCTATAAAAAGCTTTTTGCATGTCTTGTGTTTCACAGTCAAACTTCCTGCTCATGCAATGACACTAGTATAATCCTTTCATTAAATACAGTAAGTATTTAGACACTAAGCTATGCTTAAAACATCACAATCTTTGTGCTGCTCTGTCAAAGCTGCATTCTTTGTGCACATAAATGATCCTAGACCTTTTCTCAGAACTACACTTTTCTTACACATTTTTACAACTACTGCCAAACAAATGTTTTGATGAAATCTATAGGGGTCGTATGAGTCTATTGTCTTTATGAGTCACATGATCAATGAACATATTCCACTAATCTAGACCACAAATGTGGACTTATGTGTCAAAATACTTCTGTCTTAATTTTGAACAGTATGTCTACTGTTTTATAATTTAAAACTTTAACCAATATTTAGTTGTTAACCATTTTACTTAAAAGAATACCTGCGATATCCTTATTTAACTTAAATGGTGTTTGGGTTCACATTTTGTTATCTACTTAACAAAATTCTGACATGTAAGCATGCCTTAAGTGTCTGAACGCTTTTTGGTGTGACTATAATGAGAAAATCACAAAAAAATCGCTAAAATTGACCTATGTTCTCAGATCAGCTGTCACATCTCAGTTGATCTCAGATTAGCTGTCACATCAAGATCTCACCTGGATTTAAGGGTGACTATGACAGAAAGGCTATTGTCATAAAATTCACATATTTATAAACATGAGCTGCTGAAGAAGAAATGTGAAACTGTAACTGAACATGTTTTAATCAGCATTACCTACACGCCATGATTTATTGTCAAAAACTAATTACAAACAATTAGCAAGAAGCCTGGACCCAAAGCAAACAAACATCATAAGGGAGATTCCTTTAGACATTTGTCTGTCTTTTGGATTGTTGAAGAGTACAGGAACCAAACAGAAAATCTAAACTTCACACAAGCAGAGGTGACTGTAGTTGTCTAATATACAGGCCTCTAGTAAAGCAAACATTTTACAGCTAAAAGCCAGTCTTAGATCAAGAATGACTTTTAAAGGACAGCTAACCCCATATCTTCACACAGCCATCAGCTCTCTTTAACAGATATTTACACAGGGCAGCAATGACAGGCTGATGGCCCACATTCATAGGCAGAGCTCTTATTTATGCAAGTTTATCAGTAAGCAGCAGGGTCATCTAAGTGAGGCGTGTCGGACCTCAGCAGGGTGAGCCACACCCTGCAGGCCAAACTCACTGGCCTGGAATATGAGCTCACAAGGCTGCTTCTGCTTATAACACTTTATAACACTTATGCTACAGGCCACAGAAATTAAAACAGAGAAACCAGTGGCACTGTGAAAGAAGATATTATCATATCACCACTGCAACTACAGCAGTACATACATTTTTCCACAAGTTATCAAGTTATTTTTGTCCATAAAGGATTTTTCCGTAGCTGTAAATAATGCAGAGAAGACATCAGATAAAATGAATGCATACATGTGCTTCAGTTCCACACATCAAGATCACTCTTCTCCCTTCATTCTGCAAAGGTAATGAAGGATTTAAATCATGTCAAGACCAGCCGTCTTGTGAACTATCCAGATCTTTTATCTGACAGCTATAACTGCGGAAGCAGAACAGAATCAAAATGTCAAGCTCACCAGAGGTACTGAACTGGAAATGATGCAAAATATAACAAGAAAGCCAACAACAGAGAGGAGGACTCTGGGGTGTTAAGAAAGCATCACTCCATTACAGGCCTGCCTTCCTCTGGGCAGAGCCCTGTGTCAGAATAGCGAAGAACAAACACAGCCTGCACACGGTGTACAACTGCAGGCACACGCGCTAAAGTGCTATCGCATGCCCCGGCTGGTCCCGAGCAGCCAGCTGAGGAGGACAACATGCACGTCGTGTACCTCTCCTTTACTTCGCTCTGAGGGTCCATCAGGTAACCATTCAAAAACATTCAATAAACACTTTTGAATTAATCACAGTAAAAAATAAACAACCACAGTAAAAATAACGGCTGACAGATATAACAGCTGCAGCTGCCAGAATTCATTTTAATATATTCATAAACATCCTTATTTACCTTTGTTTATGGCACAGATAAACAGTTTCAAATGATAATCGATTTAAAAACCAGAAACACAAAAAATCATGAAGTAAAATTATACTTAATTTCAATATTTATTATAACTTGAAAAATTAATTACGCCACTTTATTATTTTTACGCAAGCCTGCTATTTGCTGTTTTACATAAAGTATATTACACCTACAGAGAACAGTGAAACCTGTCCATGCCAGACAGATGTACATCACAGTGTTAATGAAATGGACGAGTTGGTACCATCTGGAGGAGTGCAAGTTTCCTCCCCATGTTATTACACTCCACCACTGCTGGCAGATTGCACATGCCACCGCAAACCAACGGTTTAAGCCAACCAGTGACAACTTTTGGGTAATGACAGTACAGATGAGCCAATAGGATCCACAGACACACAGAAGCTCTGCCTCTGGCTACCTGTAAGCCGCTAGAGGTGTGTTAAAGTGAACGTGAGGCCTCGGCTGCAGCCATAGAATGTGGTAGAAAGTCACACAAGACGCAAAGTGACGTCTGTACAAGCCGAAGAGCCACTAGCCAGCGTGCTCTGGATCATCTCAGCACTCCAGTGTTTCCACTGTGAGCATACTTGTCATAGCCACTCTTTATTGCATGTCATAAAAGTTCTGTAACATCTGCCTTGTAATATTGTAATGTCAAATGGTAGAGCTGAAGGTTGTAATTTGTAAATGTATAAACAGGAACAGAGTAAAATGTGTTACAAGTGATCTGGTCTCACTGAACTGTCTGAATATCATATTAAAGCAGGGGGAGCTCCACACAGAGAAACTGAGATTAATTTTCAGGGTGTTGGCATTTCGTATTAACACTGTAGACATAACGAGGAAGTCTCTACATTACAACCCAGACGGCAACAGCCCAAAGAGTCACCAGACAGGAGGACAGGGTCACTGAGCTAACAATGCTGGACCAATCCTACTGTTCTCCTGACATCCAGGGGCTGTACAATGATGGCTTTACATGCTATGCCACTCATCCACAGGCTCCTTATGCAGGCTTCACCTGCTGCACTCATATAAACAAGCTACTACGAATGAGCAGAAAATTAAGATGACCGTTCATTTTCAGTTTCCTGGTCACTAATACTGCCGTCCCTTTACATATACAAGTTACATACAAGTTATGAGACTTAATAATTACATCTGTGTCACTTATATTTTAAACAATGCTGAAACTGACTCTTCACATCAGATGCTTTTCCCAAAATGCTTCTCAGTGTTCACACCTTTAGTCAGCCTGTTTCGCTAGCACAGTTCAGATCAAGCACCATGAAGTCCTGAAGAAAGATTACAACCCATTTCAGTATGTGTTGCATCTCCTCATACCCCTCCATTTCCACAGAACACTAGAAGACAAACTGAGCGAAAGAGGTATCCATCCTGTTGTAAAACACAATACATAATTAACGCTCAGCAGTGGCATTTCTGGCTTGGCCACTGTTAAGAGCTGTCACTAATTTATTACCCAGACATACTTCTGCTTCACTCATCGTTGTTCTTCTCAGCTCTCATATGACCAAAGGAAGAAAGAGGTTTACAAAAAAATAAAATTCTGTGTCATCCGCTCTCTTTTTTGAAGGATAACAAGGAAAAAAAAATGGTTTCCTGCCAGCAAGTAAAAGTGAAAAAAAGGCAGATGTTTGCAGGAAGAGCCAAATATTTCCCTGGTGCTCCAGACAACAGCAATAAAAAATAATGAGCTCTGGTGAGGAAAGGATGAGGGGTAGTTAAGTTGTTCAAAAAGAGCGTTTGAGGAAGTAGTAGCTATCTCACAAACAACCAATTCAGTCTAGCTGCTAAAAACAAAGAATTCCACTGAGTAATAAAGTTAACGAGTTAATACATAAGTCACTGACTGGCTGTCCTAATGTCTTGAAGAACAACAGATAAAACAGCAGGACGAAAACAAAAAAAGAAGGGATTACAACATTTTAACACTGTTTTATATATTAAGAATATCTATTACATTGTTCAACATGTTCTCATTCGTAATGTCTGTGAATCAACAGACAAACATCAACTCTGGGCTGCCACGGCGTTTCTTATTTATATGCGACATACCTTAGGTGGATGTTAATTACAAAAACAGACAAGTTACTTCCTTAAAACAAGGACTTCAACTGCTTCATAGCAAAAAAATAACAATTTGTTGACTTTGTGGAGACATAGTCTGCCTTAACATATGTGTGGGTTTTACAAGAACTTCAACTTTGCCAAAAAACGTAACCTGCCAGTGAGGTAACGAGAACTGGTTGCTTGCTGAAACTAGCTTTATTACATGTTTTCCTCTCTGAAGATTCATTTCCACAGCCCTATATTATACTTATGCATTTCCTTCTACAAAAATGCTTGCAATAAATCAGTCCCACTTGCTTTTTAACAGTATATTTGATTCTTGTCCTCTTTGTACAAAGTGATGTGCTGTGTTTCCCACACACTCCCCCTGGTTTGTTAACGCTCCTAGACATGTAACAGGAAACCGTGCTGTCCAACCGGAGGTAAAAGGAAGGCGGCTGCCAGAGGGCCAGCCAGAGGCTCTCCACCGGCAGCTGGTCCCAAAGGCTGCCTGTGCATTACTGATGGACCACCCTTAGAAGGCATGTTGGGGGGGGCCAATGCGAAAGGCATCCAGTGAAATCAGGTGCTGGGGCCCTTTCAAAGCCAAACAGCTCAGCAGCAAAACTACACAGACACACAGATGTGTTTCTCTGTAAACTGTTAACACTGGTGTTCAGACTATGTTTAAAATGCTTCAAAGACTATGAATGTGATGGAAAATGTCAAGGTTACTGTTGTAGGTACCAAGAGGATTCAAGGTATGACACCGTTTTCGGATGAACGTCTTCCCTCCTATAAAAGACGTAAATTATTCCAGATCGAAAAAGCTTCACATCAATATATCAGCAGTTCCCTTCAATTCATACTGGAGTCATGTAATTTTTAAAGATAAAACCAAAAAATAAGGCTTTATTTTTTAAAGAGACACGTCAGACCAGAGAAGTTAAGTTTTATATAAAAGTGCATTTTCAAAATCTTCAGTACTTTTTCTTTTTAAAATGTAATTAATGTGGCCTGGCCTTTAAATTAGATCAATTTTGTGGGAAATGTCAGTTTTTTCCTCAAGTAAAACACTTCAGACCTCTTAAATAATACACTTGTCCTCTGTGCTATTAAATAAGCTGTTACTGAATATAAATCCTCCCCTCCTCCAGGGAAGTTTTATGTGTGGTAAAATGTTTTGTGTGTGGTAAAAAAGTTGCACAAAGTGATGTCCAACCACATTAGAACTGTCTATTGTAATAAACTAATATTCTACACCACATTAATAAAACAGGAGGATCATGTGCAAAACAATAGTGGCTAACCTCTCAGGCTGAAAACTGGTTACAACACCAAGGATTTCTGTCTTATGTATGACTATGAACAAGGTGTGGACACCCACATGTGTTCATGAGCAAGACCACTATCAACTAACAATCTAATCAGTAAAAACAAGCTTTCCTGCTATTATAAATTAGTCAATGGTAAATATGGGAATGATATCCAGTTTTTTACATGGGATGTCATTCCCTGAGATTACATTTTGGACACACACTAATACAACTGAAAGTGCCACTGATGTGCACAAAAGTAAAAAACAACACAGTAATACAGTATACTGACCACAGATCTGTGCAACTGTATTTTACTGTTGAACTGCTAATTAGTGCTAATTCTATACTGCAGTAAATATGACTGAACAATGCAGCAGGAAAGTAAACATAAAATTGAATAGATTTTCAGGTGCTAAATAAAAACTGAGACAAACGTAGTGTAGACGATCGTAGTGACACAACCTGACACGGAGCACTAAACTATACACCCTCACTGTGTCCTCACTGTATGAGCATTTGCTTTGTTTCCAAATGTGTCTAAATGGGACACAATCTGATAACACTTTAATAATTATTTTAGGTAAAAAATTCATAATAATACAAAATCAAGGCAAGATTTATAAGAGTAAACAGTTCTTCAGATATTCTGTCATTACTTCTTACAACCAAATGGTTTAAGATGGGCAGCTAACATAACCATTTTAACTGATTGCTGCAATGAAGTCGTTGTCTCTATATGTCATCATCAGCTGTAAAAGACATTCTTCATGCGTGGTTTTTAAACAGATGTTTTTCAATTTAATCTGATTCTCTAAATATGTTTTTATATTCTTTGATAAACAGAATATTTAATTCTTTGAGAAACATAACATTTAATGCTATGAATTACAGTATATATACAGTTTAAAGTATGATTGCAGAATTCCGTTTTACGTTTGGAACTGAACTAAGTATTCCTCACTACCTCTGAACTAGCACATCATACTTTTGTAAAATTACACTTTCTGTTTTAATATTTCTGTAATTCTCCATAAAGCCCACTAACTGTTCTATCATTAAATTAGTACTCTATACAGTACACGAAGATAAAATTAAACACAATCATATGACATCATGGGTCCAATGTAGAGATGTCCAAAAAATTGGTATTGTTTTAAAAACAAGGCAAAACTACTGCCAATACTATCCATGTGTACAGCATATAGTGAGAAACTGAGTCCTGTATATTCTCCAAACAACTGACTAAGGAGAAGTGCAGAAAAGATAAGCTCAGTTCAATAAATACAAAGACCAAACTTAGGAAAATTCAACCCAAACTTTTTTTTTTTTTGTTAGAAATAATAACAGCACTGAAAGGCTCCCAAAGACACGTGTATCCAGTCCGTCATTCACCCAAAGCTATCTGGAAGTCAGTTCACTGAGACAGACCATTATTATGACTGGAAAACCAGGTGTCTTTGATAGATAGCCTGTGCTCACAATGTGTTTTTACTAAAAGGAAAGGCATTGATAAAACTGATGTCCACTTGCCTATTATCCAGAAAACACAAACACACACACACACACACACACACACACACACACACACACACACACACACACACACACACACACACACA
>JABJVR010004472.1:0-14674 GCA_025773905.1 Chitala chitala
CCCATCCCAGAGCACATAGGGCGCAGGGCAGGGGACACCCAGGGCGGGGCACCAACCCACCACAGGGCGCAGGGCAGGGGACACCCAGGGCGGGGCACCAACCCACCACAGGGCGCAGGGCAGGGGACACCCAGGGCGGGGCACCAACCCACCACAGCACTGTACACATTTTAGCTGTAATTTACACTATGTTATTAAACAAGAGGACTAATTTTGAACTTAAGAACAGGTTTTTAGTCGCTTTCACATTACAAATAAAGGTTGTACACATTTTTCACAAAATCAAATGAAAGTAAATATGAATGTAATGAAGTGTAACTGATTGAGAAAATAACACATGACAGATTAAATTAAAAACTGGGTGTTTAAATATATATTTATGTGCAGTCCCACCTCTGCACATTTAACTAACAGTCTTTAAACAAATATAAAAGACATGAAATGCCATTCAATTGAAATTCATCCTCACCCTCATCTTCTTTGGAAAGTAAATGAATAATACATTTTCCCCAAGCCTACACAGTCAGCCTTGAGTTTAAAGGTTCTGTTATAACTGCATATTATACACACAACAGTACAATAATCAAGATGGTAAATGTTCTGGTAGTGTTGCTAAGCAATGATATATTTTCTGAGAGAAGGGTTACTTTAAACTCTGTCAGAAATTACAAACTGTTCAAGTTTTTGCAAGCAACCCATAAGTAACTGATTTATTAACATTGTAATGGAATAACATTCTTAAACATTCATGGTGTCATTTCATGTTTGATTAATATAGGAATATATCCATGATCACAAAATATCGGACATCTGGTTTTAGAGTTTTCATGATGTCAGTGGACTGCTGTCTTACCCAATTAACATTTGCAGAATTGGGCCCACCTTCTCAGGCGTAGTCTGATGTCTGTTTGTCCTTTCTCCTTTTTACAAGGTGGAGCTAATGTGCAAGCACTTTCCTAGATTGCCTCTTAAGTGGCTGAGATATATAAGGTTCTCCCATTCCACATTTAGAGGGAGTTTAATCTTGCTTGTTTCCAACATTTTTAATAATTGAAAACAAGCAATATATAACATTTTATTTTAAAATATATATTATTAATCTTGGGCCCCCACAGGTTTTTTTCTCCTCACTGTGGAGTTTTTGGTTCTTCTCCTCTACTGTTATCTGGCTGTATTTGTATTTTTTCGTATTGCTGTTATTCTGTCAGTCAGTCATCCTGTTAAGGGTGGCGGGGAAGCCTGGAGCCCATCCCAGGACACATAGGGCGCAGGGCAGGGGACACCCAGGGCGGGGCGCCAACCCACCACTGATATTCTGTAACATCTGCAATTTCTTCTGTAAAGCGCTTTGAGGCACATTGTTGTGAAAGGTGCTATGTAAAAATAAATTGAATTGCATTGTGCTCTCAGTTTTAGTGCCCCTCTGTCCCCTGCCTTGTGCCAGAGGCTGCCAGGGATATGCTCCAAGCCACCCTGGATTAGTGATGGGGTAAAGGATGGATGGATGGATGGAATAACTGCTTATTGCATGTTTCATTTCATCATATCATTTATTTATTAATGTGAGTGGACTAGGAGCTGGAAGTTTTTAACTATTTACAATATACATACAAAAAAAGCAAACTTTAAGATGAGTTTCCCTTGAACAAAAAATTTCTTGAAGAAAACTGGGTTTTTTGATGTGACTCCAGGGACATTATCGCTGGTGAGCAATGACTTACAGCATTCACTGGCCATTTTTATGATTTATGTAATTCCTGATTTGAGGAGTTTTACATGACTAGGTGTTGTCCTGGGAGTCATTAAGATCATGTTCTGTGAAATTTAGACTTGACAAAATACCAGCGACACTCAGACTTAGCACATGGTTGCACACTGTATGATCTAGACTTCAGAAACTCAACAGCAAGTAAGGTTAATGATATCAGGATATTAAGGAATGTGTTAAAAAAATAACAGTCTGTTCTTGGGGGCAGCGCAGTGGTGTGGTAGTTAGCACTGTCGCCTCACACCTCCAGGCCTGGGGCTTGATTCCTGCCTTGGGTCTGTGTGCATGGAAATTCCATATTCTCCCTATGCTTGGTTAGTGCTCTCCGGGTTTTCTGGTTTCCTCTCACACTTCAAAGACATGCAGGTTAGGTCGATTGGTGTGCAGGCCCTGCAGTGGGTTGGCGCCCCGCCCTGGGTGTCCCCTGATCTGCATCCTATGTGTTCTGCGATGGGCTCCAAGCTTCCTGTGACCCTTCACAGGATAAGCAGTAAAAAAGATGACTGACATAATTTGTAATATCACACCAGGGCAAAGCAGGTTACAAAGTTTTGTTTTTAATGGATGAATTGCAACTAACTGGCTGATTTAGTACACGTGCCGACTAATTTGCATACCTGTTGGTGTGGTACTTTCTCTTCCATTTCATTTACAGTGCAAAAATGCTCAGGACCAAAGTTGGAGACCAGCTGGTACGGTATTTCTAAGGGATCAAGACTAACCATCATTTTTGCAGTGTTCTCACAAATGAGCAACAGGTGTGCTAACTGTAGATGTGTGTATGTGTTAGTCATTAACTGTTGTAATTTGATTAATTGAATGATATATTGAGGAAGTACGGGCATGGCCAAGTGAAGAACAGAGCTGTTTTAACTTGTTTCTTGGTATCTTTCTTTGGTCTCTTGATTTCCCACCCCTGTTGTAGGGTGTTGTAGTGTTGATGTGACTGTGTGTGATTTATGTAAAGTCTTAGCCTAGTTTAAGCCTTGTACTCCCTTCTATCTTGGTTTTACCCTGAATAAACCTTCCTCTTGCACTTGGACCTCACTTTGCCTTGTGATACATTACAGTTTGTAGGGTGGGACATTTTCCTGTGACTAACTTAATTGTACTTGGCATCTCTGGTTTCTGTTTGTTCGTCATTGGTCCTTGTGACTGAGAGCACTTGTGTACAGTTTCCTTTCTGTCATTACTTAGGTTAGGGCTTTTGTCTGTTTCGTTGCCAGTTATTGAAGATAGGTCTGACCCCATATGGTTTATTACATTTGGCCTCATCAAAGGTGATGGAATCAAAGTGCTGTACTAATTTAGTGCAAAGCTGTGAGCTAACTATGGGACTTTCTCCAGGAAGTACCGTACATTCTGTTGGTTGCAATTTAACCTATAAGTTTCATTCTGCTTCGAGTAAAGCCAATATTTTGTCATAACTGGTATGAGCAGTGTTTTACATATGACCAGGTTCCCATACAAGTGCTTACAAGTTTTTAAAGTGAAAGTTTTCAGTCCAAAGTGTGTGTGTGTGTGTGTGTGTGTGTGTGTGTGTGTGTGTGTGTAAACTTAACATTAAATTTATAAATTCGAGCATGTGAGAGTTTGGTTAATAATGATGTCCATATGCCAGGCCACATTGTGCTACATCCTCTTCCCAGGGACACTGAATATGACAGCAGTTGTCTTCCTAATTGTCTCCTCCATATTCAATTGTGTAAACATCATTGTTGCATCTTCTGTATAGTTTTATATTAAAATTGTTATTTTAAGTCCACTGATGCAGATGTGTATGGACCAGACAGAACTTTTAAGTATTCCTCACGATAGGATGGGGGGACAGGGTTATTGAGGCGTGTCTGTGCCCCTTTAACCACCTCCACACAATTATTAGAGGATCTTTGTGGTACCTTTTCAAATCAATGCAGAAGCTGTCCATTGCTGCACAGTACTATCCCCCTCCTATAGGTCAAATTCTAAAGCAGTCAAAGTGCTTACTTTGTACATAGCTCTCCTTCATCATAAGCATGTTAAATTCCTGGTAATTCATTTTCTCTACAAACTCCTCATTTGAGACTTTCTATGACAAATTGCTCACAATCCAGTCATTTTCTAGCCTTCTGGGATAGTTGCATAACAGAAAAACCTGTGCACTGTTTTGATGTTCCACATGCTTGAAGGTAATATAAAGTAAATGTGACCTCCAGCACAAACTCTTTACTGAGATCTCGTCAACATCTATTGCAAGAACAAAATTCCCAAGCAAAAAGTACAGTTGTGGAATTGATGTCCATGTTGGAACGATGCCTACATAGAACCAAGTGTATCCTCTCTCAATTCTGGTGAGATGGGCAAAGAAAACTCACACAAAGAAGCTCTTTCTAAGAGAAGCTATTCTCCATCCCACTATATGGTACGTTGACTGGTACAGGGTTCTATGTTGTGAAGACAGCAGTTGATAACTCCTCATCTACAAGGGCATCAGTAAAATTACCACCCATAATGGATTCTACTTCCCATATTTGACTGCTAATAATAAATGCTTTGTTCCGCATAGATTTACAAAAAAAGACATTTTTTTTGCAAAGTCACATTTTTGATCACGTCGATGTAGGCGAGTAATGGTAAACTACATTTTAGCCGATCTACGGACATGTCTGAGTATGTCATTCGATCTACTGAATGCCCCCCTCAATGCCTCAATCATTCATTAACAGTTTAACCAGTTTGTTATCTATATTCATGTTGTATATGATACACTCACACATTCCAGGTCCCGTTTAATTTCATTTTGAAATTAAACTGATATCTAAGAGAAAACAACAGATAGTTTGTGCAGTGTAATTGTCCACAATAAATAAAGAATAAAAAGCATTGTGTCACAAGCAGAATAATGAAGGAAGGGTGGGGGCGGCTCTAGCAATCACATTATCAGATTTTGAATTATTGCAGGTATACAATATGGATGCATTAATGAAGAGTGTCATGATTCATTAATGAATAGCAGATATTCATTTAAATTTCATTAAATTTGTTTTTCATAATGACATTTCCTCAAGGTAGAAGAATGTGGGCAAAAAACAAAGATATGACTCAAAGCTAATGTTAAAAACAGACAGCAGGAGAGCAACCAAAAAGTTGATAATGTGAAGAAAAAAATCTCAGAGGGTCACTGGTGCACTGCCTGTGTAATTTTCTTAGGCTTATTAACATAATGCATTTAGAAATGAATCAAAATATTACACTATTTAACTCTAAATTATAAAGATAAAATGTAGCATATGTGCTAAGTCTAAATGTTGGTCTCTGTAGACTGATAAGCCCTTGAGATATTTGCTGCAGTAATAAATAAAGGATTTATATAATTATAGATGTTATTGTTCCTTTTTAGCACAGTTTGATGTGTTAGGGGTCCAAGACGGGTGTTCTGTGGTGTGCTCTTTGAGAAGCCTGAAACTGCGCAGGACAGTGAGGGTGGGTTGTTTTTTCATGGTTAACAATCCCCAATTATTGTCACTCTTAGCCTTACACCAGGATGTAAGATGCTCCGCTTTTGTTCTAGGCTGATTTATTGAAATGAGCAATTAGGCCCACAGCTGTGGTGTTGGCACCATGTTTGTTGCTATCATTACTGCTGTACTTAGTAACATATTGATGGGTCATCAGAGTATATGTAGCAGACATAATAATGGCTCCCCTGGGTTTCTCATTTATTACTGTATACTTTTCAATAGTCCCACTTCTCAAAAAGTTTGTTTGGCCTGTGCTGTGTGGTAAAAAGGGGTGTGGTTACAGATAAGACTGGTGTCTGAAGGACCAAAAAGGGTTATCTTCCCGCCTTCTATCTCTTTCGGAGGTATGTCGCCCCCTTGATGACTCTATCATTGCCTGTGTTGCATGTATTAATATTATCTGTTTCTTTTAATATTCACATGGTGTCATCTGTTTATTGTTTACATTAGTTCTTTTATCAGTGGTGTGACCTACAGAATATGTGTTTGACAGAAATCGCTGTGTGTTCGGCTACCTGCCAAATTATATTCTGTGTGTTATCACCAATAATATATTCAATAAATGTATGTCTAATTGTCCCTGTCTGTGATGTGTGACGTCGCGGCGGTGCTGGTATCAGTGAAATGTAAATTATGGAGGAAAAGATCAAATTGCTAAATCAAAAGTCATTGCATTGTACATTTTCTGCCTCACACATTTTCTTTCCTAGATTGTCTGTCAACGAGAAATTGCTGTGTGTTCAGCTTATTTATATATATATATATATATATATGTGTGTGTGTGTGTGTGTGTGTGTGTGTGTGTGTGTGTGTGTGTGTGTGTGTGTGTGTGTGTGTTATCGCCAGGAGGAAAATTCACACATAATAAAAGACCAGTGTAGACACAGTTTGGCAGTAATTAAATTTCTCTTAAAAAAACACTACACAGTGCAGGAAAAAAGACCATCAGTTAGGTACACAACAGTGAGCTAGGCATATAGTTTTGCGGGGTACCAGTTTTTATAACTCTAGTAATGGAGATGTTACCAAAGATCCTTACAGCATGAAAACCTACTGGTCAAGAGTCAAGGATATCACTGCATAGAGCAGTATTCAGCAAAGCCACTTTGTTGCTAGTGACCAGATACACTGCAGTATCAATATCATCCTTAGGGGTTCTGTTGTGGTGGAAGGTGGACGCTTGTGGATCTACTATAGGTGGCGTAAAGGCTTTGACCTGTGACATGATCAAAGAACTTCTTATTGATCAAAGGTGTGTGTGATGAAGTGAAAGCCATTAAGGCTAGGTGCTGCCCATTTCTTTAGAAATGGAGAGATGATGCCAACACCTTGGAACAGGGTGCCTTAGCTGAAGATGCAATAGTGCGTGAGTTCTTTTGCTAACTCATTTGGGACATTCTGAGTTGAACCCGTGCTTTGAGCTTCTACTCACCCTTTTGGCTGCCCTGTCTGTATTTGGTTGATTTGACCGGGGTTATGTGTGTGTGTGTGTGTGTGTGTGTGTGTGTGTTTCATTTGGTCCCCTTCTGCTTTAGGGACTTTATCAAGTTGCTTTTTTTCTTTTTGGACTTTTGTAATTTTATTGTTTGCCCTGTTTTGTTATCTGCTAAATAAGTTATTGTTTCCTTATTGATCTTGGGTTCAGCTTCCTCCGCTGTAACAGCCCTAACTCACTAGTGTGCACTAGTGTGCTCCAAACACGTGTCGGGAGATGCCTGGAGACTCGTGGCTTTCCATGAACCCCATGGACCTCTTCTGAAGCCCTGTTCACATCAGAGAGTGAAAGACAGAGTATGTTTATCTGGTTAAGGCATTGCTTTCATGTTAAGAGCCATAACTTGCATCTAAATTTCATTGAGCACATGGGGGAGGTACTGTTTCCCATCATGAATCAGACTTTGCTGATTTTGCTCTTATTATGCCTTTGATTAATTTGGCCTAGTTGTTTTGAGCATCACTCTGTTGATAGATTTAACTTTTGTAACATCATCTGTTGACTTGATCTTGATACAGCTAAATCTACAGTTTCCATATGAATCAACAGTTTATATAGGGTTTCTGAGTATGGTATATCAGAGGACACTGTCTTGGATAGAAGATCTCATTTGAAAATGTGCTACATTATACTATTCTTAATCCAATGACCAAGGAGAAAGAGCAGCTAAGAGCCTTTACAGGATGTGCAGATGTACCTATCAGCATATCCTGGAACCTGGGTGACTTACTGTGCTTGGGCAGAACATGCCCAGAATGCACATATTCACACTTTATATTAGTATGTGTCATGATCACTATCCTCTCTTACTCAATGCTGATCACTCTGGTGCTCATAAAGGGGACAGCCTGATGAAGATGAAACACGATGATGCTATGGCTACAGGCACAGTGTGGGACCCAGCAAACTTAAAATTGCTTTAAGAACCAACTCGATCAACACTGCAGACCTGCCACTTGCTGCTGAGTGGGAAATGGGTATACTTGTCCACTCAGCATGTCTTCCTCAGGTTTTTCTGTTATATAGGTCATATCAAGATATATGAAAGGATTAATCCCATGAACTAGGAGGTAACCTTATCCTCCTTATTACAGTAAAAATTCTTCTTTCCATGTCCCTCTACTGAAGCTTTCTCCTGGATGTGCTGCAATGATGTCTTTTATGCCTGTTCTTATAGAAGATGCCTTTATATACAGTAGTCTCTGAGGGTCAAGGGTGGGCTGCAATATCTTGGGGACTTGGAGGGATGGAGGCTGGGAAGGTCTTGGTTTCTTGCAAAAGGTATTGTTAGATCCTTTTCTTATTGCCTGCCTTCACAGGCGCACAGTGTACCCTCTTTAACAACTTCCACACCCTTTGGGAAAACCCTTGGCTGCTGCCATCATCCTCCCTCCTGCTTTGTCTTGCTCATTGTTCCTCACTGGAATAACTTGTTGGGGTCGGGGGATTGATTGCTGCAAGGACCGTACCACACATGATGGCAATTGTGCTGGTAATAGTCTTCTGGTTTACCTTATTAAAGTACAGAAACACAATTGCTGTGCATTTGTTACTGTTTGTCAAGAAAAACTTTTTGAAATCAAGAATCTCTTGACTCCTGGGTGACACTGATATGAGAAATTGAATTAGGCAGTAATGGGACTATCATTTTGCTGTTTATTTATTTTTATATTATTTCATTAATCCCAAAGGGAAATTACTTCTCTGCATTTATGACCCATCCCCTGAGGAATGGAATAGTTGGCTGCCAGCATGTGAGCATCTTGCTCAAGGACACAGCTGGCTGGGCTGGGAGTCAAATGAGGAGCTTTCTGCATCCACGCTTGATGTTCTACTCATTGAGCCACCAGGCCACCACTGTTATAGAATACTTTCTACATCTTGCAACTGAGTTCCATCTTTAGATCACAATCTCACACTACATTAGCAGTTAATATAAGGAGTGAAACATTTTTAGACTTACACACTCATCTTCATAATTTGGCCCAGGACAGGGAATTTGATAACGTCATACATTAGCATTATAAGAAATTTAAAAACCTATTTAAATCATACCTTAACAGTCAGAAAGACATTGCATTATCTCATATGTTGCTCATAACTTCATTCCTGAAAATGTTTTACAAAGAGAGATACCCAGTAATATTTTAAGATGAACATTTAAATAGGTAAACATGAACATTCCTAATCTTGCTGTTTGTCTGAATGGAGAAGAACCAGCTGAGAAGCCATGCAGCCAACATGTTTAGGGGGCACTCAAATAAAAACATGTAAGGCCCTTATCTTTCAGAATTCCCTCCCCTGAACATTGTATTTCCCCAGATCATTTAAATAATGCATAGTTAACTTTCTGCATGGGACAGATTTTGTATTCTGCTTCAGCCAATCTGAAGAGCATTTCATGTAGCTTCTGCAGAAACTTCACCAGTTTAGTCCCTCTACAGCCCAAACGCCTAAAACATTTTTTTTTTCTCTGCTCTAACCTGCAGTTATCCATTATATCCTTATATAACAAGTCCTGATTGCACCGAACAGTTCGACTACTTGATTGCAGGTAGTACCACGACAAGAGCCTGACTGATGTCCACCATTGTTTGCATAATGCCTCTAAAACCTACAGATAAATCGTGGACCTGATTGGAAATGATGCCCTCAAGGGATCTTGTATAAATGAAAAATATGCTCAAAAAATAGTTCAGCCATTTCTGTAGCTGAAAGCAAGTTTAGAAGGAACATGAGCCGAGTAGATTTTGGAAACCCCTGCATCACAACTAAAATAATGGTATTACCTTGAGGTCCAGCTAAATCAATAATAAATTCAGCTACACTGTGTGACTGTGAGCAGCCTGGGACGGCTGAGATGAGAGGTGATCCATCTTGTCGATGAAGAAAGGACTTAGTAAGAGCACGTGTCATAAGCCTGCTCACGCACTATTGCATCTTCAGCTAAGGCAGGCCGTCAGAAGTTTTGAGAGAGACTCTATTTCATGAGTGTCCCTCTGTAACTGGGCAGTGGAGACTCATAAGCCCAATTTGTGACTTTCCTCCTTGCACTGAGTCTGTGAAGGGGGGAAATGTTCATTACTGGATGCGTTCATAGTTTCTATAACAGTGTATTGATCTACTGCTATTGTTTTAGAAGTCAGTCAAATTCTAATATTCAGTTTTCAATTCAGCTTCATTTGAGTTGTGTGTGTTTTGTCATGGCGCTCTGCAAAAACATCAGGCTTGCTGTTTTTGGAACTGGTTCGCTGTGAGAAATTAAACCTAAATTAAAAAGCAGTCCTTTGGCCCGTCTTTTCTTAATTCCTCTGTTAATCACCACGGTTCGGTCCTAAGCTTAGGAACTTGAAGACAGTTTGATGGTATGTACAATGATGGTAACAGAAATGTGGTTTACATTCTCATGTTCAATTATATCACAACCACATACCCCTTAAACACTGATCAGCCATAACATCGTGACCACCTGCCTAATATTGAATAGGTCCTTATTTTGCCACCAAAACAGCCCTGACCCATTAAGGATAAGAGTCCACTAGACCTCTGAAGGTATGCTGTGGTGTCTGGCACCAAGCTGTCAGTAGCAGATCTACTATCAGTACTGTCAGTAGCTGTCAGTCCCTGAAGTTGCGAGGTGGGGTCTCCGCAGATCGAACTTGTTTTTCCAGCACATGCCTCAGATGTTCAATTGGACTGAGATCTGGAGAATTTGGAGGCCAAGTCAAAACCTCTAACTTCTTGTTGTGTTCCACAAACCATCCTTGAACCATTTTTACAGTGTGGCAGGGTGCATTATCCTGCTGACAGAGGTCGATGCCGTCAGGGAATACTGTTTCATGATCGGATGTACTTGGTCAGCAACAGTGTTTAGGTAGGTGGTACGCATCAAAGTAACATCCACATGAATGGCAGGACTCAAGGTTTAGAACAGATCACTGCCCAAAGCATCACACTGTCACTTGTAGTGGCCTACCCTGACCACTAGGCGCCACTACTTTATCTTTCTCCCCTGTCTGCATTCCTTCTCACTTGTGCCTTAGTTAATGATATCAGTGTTGTCACCTGTTTCTTGTTATTGGTTCTTCCTTATTTAAATCCTGTCCTTCCTTCATTTTCCCGCTGGTTATTGTTGTAGTTCTTTGTCAGTGTTAATATACTTATGGTTAGTTGCCCTTTGTTCATCCCAGGGTCTGGTTTGTACTTGTATTCCTAGTGTTTGTCTTTTGCCTCTTGTTATTAAACCTCCCTTATTGCACAGTGGACCTCGCATCTCTTGCCTCCCTTAGCCAATGTTATACACACTGCTGGCTTGCCTTTTTCCCATAGTGCATCCTGGTGCCGTCTGTTCCCCAACGATACACACATGCACCCAGCTGCCCATGTGGTGTAAAAGAAAATGTGATTCATCAGACCAGACCACCTTCTTCCTTTTGGTGGTGGGCACAGGTCAACATGGACACCCTGAACAGTCTATTGCTATGCAGCCCCATGTGCAACAAACTGCATTGCACTCCATGTTCTGACTCCTTTCTGTTGGAACCAGCATTAGGTTTTTCAGCAGTTTGAGCTACAATAGCTCTTCTAATGGATCAGACAACTCAGGCCAGCCTTCACTCCCCACATGCATCAGTGAGCCTTGGCTGCCTATGACCCTGTAACTAGATCACTGGTTGTCCTTCCTTGGACCACTTTTGGTAGGTTTTTTTCTGACCACTGCAGACTGGGAACATCCTATAAGAGCTGCAATTTTGGAACTGCTCTGACCCAGTCGTCTAGCCATTAGAATTTGGCCCTTGGCAGAGTCACTCAAATCTTTATGCTTGCCTCTTTCTTCTGCTTCCAACACATCAACGTCAGAAACAAAATGTTTACATTTTGTGTAATATATTCCACCCACTACGAGGTGCCATTGTAACAAGATAACAAATGTTATTCATTTCACCTGTTAGTGGTCATAATGTTATGGCTAATGATTGTATTTCCACATTATCCGATGCACTTCTGATCTTATTGCCAAAGGGATTGGATACCTTCAGGCTTCTTCTTTGTAAATGAGCTTCCCAATTCCCTTGATACAATTCCACTGAAACCTTCTCCTACTTTCTGATTGTTTCAAATTCTTTTAAATCATTCAGAGTATTTATTTTTAAATTCTATTCTTACTAAATTCTTTCCTGTTTTGCAGCCTGTTTTACATGTCCATTTTGAAAAGAAAAGTGTGAACTATCTCCTCAAAGTCAAGAGTTTCTGCCAGTTAAATTCAAGAATATGGCCACCCATGACCTCTTTGAGATTTTTCAGTCATACTTGAAAACACAACATAATACAGAATCAGCTCTAGTACAACTGGTAACTGACGTGTTGCTTGATGCTTATGGTCATCTGAACATTCTATAACATATTCTTGATGTATATGCTGCGTTTCACAGTTTCTCACTAAACTCTTCTTTCATGTTTACAGTGTCTACTTAGAATTCTGGTGTTCCTCTTTCATGGTTCCAGTTGTACCTCTGGCATGCAGATTTATAATCCATTTTTGATTACAGGTCTTCCTCGGCACCCATCATATACAGTGTTTCACAGGGTTCTGTTCTTGGTCCCTTAATTTTCATCGTATATGTTTTTGCATTGGATTATGTCAATTGTCATCAGATCATCAACGGCTCCTTTGTGGAGACTGTACAGAACACCCAGTTCCTTCATGTCCACCTGGCAGAGAACCTCTCCTGATCCTATAACACCAGCTCCATCGTAAAGAAGGTTCAGCAGTGGCTCTACTTTCTGAGCAAGCTGAGGAAACCTCATCTCCCTCTTCCCATCCTCGCCACATTTTACAGAAGGGCTATTGAGACCATGCTGTGCAGCTACATCACTGTCTAGCTTGGAAACTGCACCACATCAGATCGCAAGTACCTGCAGCGGGTAGTGAGAACACCACATGCTGCACCCACAAGGCCATTACCATTGTGGGTGACCTACACAACCATCACACAAACTGTTCTCCTAATGCTGTCTGACAAGAGGAACCAGAGCATTCGGGCCCTCGCAGCTAGGCTACATAACCCAAGCAATAAGATTCCTCAATTCTTGGGGGCTGGACTGACCTCTCACACTCATCAACACTGCACTGCTGCTCTTTTAGGATTATCACACACAGCAGATCAACCCTGTACCTCGCATTGAACTGTGTCTGGTCCACACTGCTCTCTGTGTTATGTTTACATCTTGTTGTTTCACTAGTTCTGTTGTTTGCACTGTATAGTCTGCAGTAGTTCATTACATTATTACTATCTGCTGTCTTTTTGTACCCTTTATATTCTATCAGTAGTTTTTGTGTTGATCTGTTGTTTATACTTATGTAGCACCTGGTGTCCAGAGGGAACATTTTTTCATTTCACTGTGTACTATACCAACTGTATGTGGCTGAAATAACAATACAATCACATCCAATCCTATCCTATATTCTTCATATTCTCAGTTTACACCACTGTCCTGACAACACCCAACTATAAAACCATACTAGCGCTATCTTGTTCCTAAGAGTCTTGTCTTCATGCCATCAAACACTGGATGACTGAAAATACATTATATAAAAATTGAATGGTTGCAAGGTAAAATTTTTAATAATTGATACAAACTCAGAACACTTCACTCTCCATTTCTCTAGCGCCTTCCCCAAGTAAAAGACCTTAGAGTTGTAGTGGTTGGCAACAGTTCAGAACATTGGTGGGAAAATCCTCTACATTTCTCAGGATCACAATCAAACCTTTTTAGTATCAGCATTCTTGACCCTGAAAGCAAACTGGACTGCCTCTGCTGTCTCAGTTGTGTTGGAGAAAGGGGCCAGTAACAATCCCTGGATCTACCTGATTTTGGCTTTCAATTTCCAACTGCATTACCCTACTTTAGATACTGCCTTTGCTGGATTTTAAATCTTTTCCATAGATCCCAAAGAAGGGTGACCTGTTTTCTTGAAGCCCATTGATACCGTTTTGAATGCTGGGTCTGTAAGAAAAGATTCAGGCTCGGCCATGAACATGAGCCAATCATATAATATTGCTCTCCTGCCTTTGACAACCTCTGGATTTAGCAGCTTGAAGCTTAAAAAGAGAAAAAATGTCCACAGTATTTCTGGGCTACAAGGCCCAAAGATTCTTCCTTGAAGGAAAGCATGTATGTGCCAGAATGCAATACTAATAGAATAAATATAAAATAAATATAATTCTGTAGCAGTACACAAAGCTATTTTTTTTCCAGCATAAAACACGATGCTATTCATATGGCATCTCAACATTAAATAAACAACTGAAGGCAGTGCAAACAATTATAATAAAGATTGCCAGACATCTGAAAAGAGTTGATCCCCATACATGATCCCCTTGACTCTAGGGTGACATGGAATGGGGAGTTCTCTGGCTCAGTAATTATTTGCCCCATTGAACAGTTTCAGAAAAGGTTTTTGGCATGTTTGTGTTGATGTGCCCAATCTGGTCATACTGGATATTCTCCAGAAATACTGAGGCAGTATCATCACGCTGCTGGAAGGCTGAGCCGCTGCTATCAAATGTTCAATTCCATCTCGTCACCACTGATTGTTTGAGAGACTTGTTGCCCAGAATGTTTGAAATACGCGAGAACTATTCTTACCCTCGTCATCTGGGACATTTTGGGCTTTTCTTCACATCACTTCAGATGTAAATCACAGAATTATGCTGAGTACAAGGGCAATGCAGTTCAGTGCTGTGAAGACACACAAGACTACTGCCATATTTATTACTGCACCAGAAACAAAGACCATCTTCTCTGCCAGGATCTTGGCAACACAAAGGTTTTTTTATTTTTATTTATACATATGCACAAGCACTTTGCAAGGTAAATAAATTGACCTTGACCTTTATTTATATTTAT
>JABJVR010004474.1:0-14671 GCA_025773905.1 Chitala chitala
TTCTGATTCAGTGTACTACTTATTGTGTACTACTTCTTGTGTACTTCTGCTTCAGTGTACTTCTGATTCAGTGTACTACTTATTGTGTACTACTTCTTGTGTACTTCTTCTTCAGTGTACTTCTGCTTCAGTGTACTTCTGCTTCAGTGTACTACTTCTTGTGTACTTCTTCAGTGTACTTCTGCATCAGTGTACTTCTTCTTCAGTGTACTTCTGCTTCAGTGTACTTCTTCTTCAGTGTACTTCTGCTTCAGTGTACTACTTCTTGTGTACTACTTCTTCATTGTACTTCTGCTTCAGTGTACTTCTGCTTCAGTGTACTTCTGATTCAGTGTACTACTTATTGTGTACTACTTCTTGTGTACTTCTGCTTCAGTGTACTTCTGATTCAGTGTACTACTTATTGTGTACTACTTCTTGTGTACTTCTTCTTCAGTGTACTTCTGCTTCAGTGTACTTCTGCTTCAGTGTACTACTTCTTGTGTACTTCTTCAGTGTACTTCTGCATCAGTGTACTTCTTCTTCAGTGTACTTCTGCTTCAGTGTACTTCTTCTTCAGTGTACTTCTTCTTGTGTACTTCTTCAGTGTACTACTTCTTGTGTACATCTTCTTCAGTGTACTTCTGCTTCAGTGTACTTCTTCAGTGTACTACTTCTTCAGTGTACTTCTGCTTCAGTGTACTTCTTCCGTGTACTACTTCTTGTGTACTTCTTCTTCAGTGTACTTCTGCTTCAGTGTACTTCTTCAGTGTACTACTTCTTCAGTGTACTTCTGCTTCAGTGTACTACTTCTTGTGTACTACTTCTTCAGTGTACTTCTGCTTCAGTGTACGTCTGCTTCAGTGTACTACTTCTTCAGTGTACTTCTGCTTCAGTGTACTAATTCTTCAGTGTACGTCTTCTTCAGTGTACTACTTCTTGTGTACTACTTTTTCAGTGTACTCCTGCTTCAGTGTACTTCTAATTGCTCTCAGATTAATTCCGTTTCATTGTCAAGCCTCAAAAAATGCCAAGAACAGATTTCCACATAGAGCATGTGGAAATTACACTGGCTAAGATCCAATTAGTAAGCACCAAAACATGTAAGTCTTGGCCCTACTTTGTTAAGTCCACCAACTTTCTGTTTCAGAGCTCTTGTAAACCTAGTTATAAATGAGGTCAGTGCAGTTTAGCCCTGAGTCCAAACAGTGCCATACTTCATACAAGTTTGTCATTTTTGCCTGAACATTATTATTATGCTTGTCATTGTTTTCAATATTATATACATTCTTTTCAAAACTAACCTTTGTAGACAATGGATGAATAAATCATTGTATAATTATAAAATACTTCAAATTAGAATTCCAGAAGTACAATATTTTAGCCTTACAACAAAGCTATGAAAATTAATATTTGGACATTCAGTAACTATTCAAGATCTTTAAGCAGAATATATGACAATTATTGTCTCAATATTCATGTAATTTCAGATTAACTAAAAAGTCTGTGTTATGTTTTTATTTTTTGAGCTAATTACCCAGACCTGGAGGATATTAAAAACATAAAATCTAAAGACATTGGATTTCTTAATATGTCACTTCATGGTCATTTAAATAAGTGCATAAATATCTGTCTTTTGTACAAGTGCATTATTCTGTCTTTAGTATTAATACAGTATATTCAGTGTTTAGGGCCTACATGGTATACTGTATTCAACCTTCGGCTTGCTGCTGTTGAGTATTTTTAAATGGAGCATTCTAACAAGATTCTTGAAAATTGATTAATCAGAGAATAACTAAGTAAAAAAAAAATATTAGCCTGATGTCCTGCATGTTGATCATGGCTGTGACAGGGAAATTGTTTTTCACTGGTTTTCATTTTTCAGTATTACAGATTTGTAATACTGTTGTCTGCTGTTTCATTTGAGTTGCTGAGGCACGTCAAAGGGTGTGGCAAAATACAGTTTGTGAATTAAGGAGTACTTTGATTGTGAAACTACAAAATACATTATTTTACTTGTTTTTCATTCTGAATAGAAAACAATAAAAAAGCCAGGCCCTAATAAAGCTTGTTGAGAGTGTGCACTCTCTTATTTGGTCACTCTGAAGTTTTGTACCTGCCACAAAGCTCCAATGTTTTAGGAAAGTTTAGGAAAAGTATATTGTGAAATAACACAGAATGTTTTATGAAACCTTCAAAATAAATGATCAAACACATAAACATTATAGAGCACAAAAGTAATTTATTCCTGGCCTTTGTCTTCTGTAATTTTTCCAAACGGCAATTTCCAAATGGCAGATGGAAGACAGTATGCTGGCTGATAAAAGGATTTATCACCATTTTAAACCACTTTGCTAGCCAGCATTTGCCGTTCTGTTCATCAAATCAGACTGTTCTGATAATTGTTAACTGAAAACATCCCACAGGATTAAGTTTAGAACCAATGTGAACAGATTTAACATCCAGTCTTTAATACTAAAATGTAGTGTTTCTAAAACTGATGTAATTGCATTGTTGTTAAATTCTAGATTGCTACGTTCTTTCTTAGCCCAGCAAATTTGTAAAACAGTTAAGCAATGAAAGAAAAGTATTTTAAGCACATAATCAGCAGTGCACAGTGTTTACAAAAAGAGGTCTACAGTGTGCATAAGTAGTGTATTACTAAGTAACACTATCAAGAACACATAAGCCAAAGAGAACAGCTGAATGTTTGGTTGCCAATGTGCTTTTCTACAGAACTCTATAGAAGCTGTCTCTAATAGTCCCATTTTTAGCCTCACCCTAGCTTGGCTCACATTCAGAGCAAGCTGGGTTCTGGTAGTGGAACTTCTAATGGAAACCTCATTGAGTTGGAGGACTTCAGTGTCCTCTGTTCTCACTTGAAGGCGGTGACGCTGTGGCAGCTGGCACTACTGTGGGCACGACCACGACTGCAGACTCAATGTCTGCCCAGATAATGGGACAGAACAGGCACTATTGTTACTGAACTGTGCACACATGTATTTCCAAAAAGAGGGACATGGAACATTTGGTTCAGTGTTCGTAATAACACTTAAAAATTAAATGCAGTCAAATGCATGAAAATGTACATCAGATCTTATTTATTCATTTCAATTTGTTCATGTCAGTCTCTGATTGTACCTCTGTAAAACTACTTTTGTTACATAAGAAACAATACAAGATCAGCATTTATATTGTATGAAAATTCATTTCAAGAGCACAGCTGTCTGTGAATTGGGAATAATGGTGGTCAAAGTCAAACTACTGTTTCTCCTTAATGGAGTGGAGCAGCATTCACATAAAGATGCTGTATATGCTTACATTTAAGGCTGGCTGCCATCAGCATTGTTTTTGGTTCAGTTCTAGGTATTTGTTTTAATCATATTTATATATCACCTTTCACAACAGAACTTCCACAAGGTTTACAGGTATTACAAAAGAATTACAGTTATTGAAATAGAAGCTAAAATTAAAGTCAATCTGAATTAGAGGAGAGGAACCAAAAACTCCACTACGTGGAAAAAAAAACCTCTGGGGGGTCCATGGTTGGAATGGGCATTATACAGGACAATATCAGTACAAAGAGTAAATTACTACTTATACTAACTATATATCACACTGTGTTGCCTTGATTTTATTGCATTTTCATGTTGTTTGCATTGCACAGTTCCTGTGTCTTCCTCTCCCGATAAGAGTTTTGCGGTGTTCCCCTGACCATATGTGCCTGTTAAAAACAGCTTGACCGACTCACTCTGAATATCAATATGACGTCTGTCAGTATGCTTAGGGACAGACGCTTGGGGAAGGTCACGTGCACAATGGTTCTCTTGTGTAAGCGGCTCTAACACAGCATCTACCACAGAGAACTATAGAGAATGATGTGGGTACGCTAAACCAAAGAAAGAGGCATTGAGATTTCCTTATTTGCTAGTACGGAACCTTGAAATTGGTCCAGTAGTTCACAGGCAGCCAGTGGAGTGAGGACAGTATGACCACACTTTTCTGCTTCTGCTACTTTTGGTGGGCCTGCTTGGTATTACTGACTAATTAATATAAAAATATTTTTATTGCTATGGACAGGGATTTATTATTCAATTCAGTTCAAATCTATTCAGTTTATTTGTATGTTGCATCTTTCACAACAGTGTTGTCCCAAGGGACTTCACAGGGAGTTTGAATAAAAAACAATCATAGCCAAACAACAATGGAGGTGAGAACCCCAAAAATCTGCAGTCTAGAGAAATAAAATCTTGGGGTTCAAAGTCAATTTGCTGCCCTACCTGGGGCATGATAATGATTATAAATATATATCTGCTGCCTGAAGAAATACTTCTCAATGCTTCTCATATGATTTTTCCCCCAGTAAGTCCATACTGGCAAGGGCAGGCAGCAGGGTGTTTCTCACCCCCCCAAACCTTACCACCACCCCCACCCAAAAACAAAAAGAAAATAATAGTGTGACTATCAACATATCTACAAGCTGTTATATTGAATGAAAATGAAATAATGCAAATATTAATAACACAAGACTCCAAAAATGTACTTAATATTTTTATTTTTCCTTGGTCCTCTTTGAAAAATGTTGAAATGTCACAATGTATCTGATCATCATCACAGATCAAGTGTGTCCGTTCATCCACACAAGGTTGGCTCTGTTGAGGATGAAACCCATGTATCTGCAGTCCACACAGAGTTATCAGACAGGAGGAATAGCTCTCTGGGGCGCCCCTCTAGTCTCGTTCTTACAGTTGCAGGTGCCTACCATAGGGGTATGATTTTACACTGTCCCCCTTTAAAAACTTCAGCCATGTTCCAGGCAGCAGAAGGTATTTATCTGAATCAAACAGCAGCCATGTAACAAAGGCAGCTTTTCCAGCGTTTGGACCAGCACAGACTCCACAGTTGCCTGAAGACAGGGTAGCCTACTCAGCTAACAATCAAACTGCTGTCTTTACAACCAGGGGTTTCTACCCTAGTTGTCTTGCTGAGATACAAATTAACCTTTCACAAGGCATCTATTAAATTCTCACTTAACTGCTGCAAAAATATAAATGAGATTTCACTTATTCAGTGGGCAACACAGTCCCCAGATCCCAAGCCTCTCAAAAATCTGAGGAATGAGGTGGAAAAAGCTGTTCATAGCAAGAGTTTCCAGCTGTCCAATTTGCAGCTAGTATGCAATGCAGTCATTACTGTGTGGTACAACATTCCTGTGCAAGACATCCATCATCTTGTACATCTTGGCACAAACCAATTCATGTTGTTCTCAAAGTAAAACAAGGCACAATACATCACTACAGAAGTGTATCCAAAAAACTGGAAACTCATTGTGTACCTGTTAGTATCATTGTATTAACATAATAATGCATGCAACTAAATGTACTACTACATTAATGATTTTTAGTATGTTTATTTTCTTGTTTTTACTGGTAGTGTCTAGTTTTACAATTCTCCAGATAGGAGAAGTTGCCATCAAAATAAAGAGCAGAGGCCCAGGACAGGGACGTTATCTACCCCATGCCTGCAATCCAGGCCTGACATGTTGTGGAACATTCACATATGTTTAGTGTACTGTCAGTAACTGACTATTGCTGAACACATCACAAGGCAAATCATATGATCAGATAATCTGCCCAAGATGTTTTGAGACTTGAGTGTGTTTGTATATACTGTATATATTTAAACACACACACACACACACACACACACAGAGATTTAGTTCTTGTTAAACATGGCAGAATCTTATTGTAGTTATTGTCGTTCATGGCTAGGAGGAAGGAAAGAGATGGTGTGAGTCATCTCACTAATTCCTGTGACTGGAACTTCCAGTTCACACAGAATTTCTCAACACTCTCCAGGGACGTTTGTTCCAAATGATCTTAAGAAAAGGATACATGGCATATTCATTTTAGGGTCACCAGAGGTGAGTTCATGGTCCTCTGCGTGCAATGATGAGTCAGCAGAATGGTATAGGGGAACCATAAATCAACTGATTAATCTGCAAAATCTGGCTCAATGACAAACAAAGATCATAAATCAATTGATAAGCCTGAGGAATTTGGCTTAGAGTAGCATAAGAATTATAAATCAATACATGAGTCAGCCAAATCTGGCTCAGCGATGAATAGAAATTATAAATCATTTTATGGTGAATCAGCAGAATCTCACTGAATTGTACTGAAGAGCAGTATATCTATTTCTGTTGAGTCAGCAAAATCAGTGTGACAGATACTAAATTTCAATATATTTAATTTATTTTGATATAGCACCTTTCACAACAAGTTGTCTCAACGGTCTTTGCAGATAATTCAGAATTAACAGCAGGCAGATGATTAAGATTAAAGATAAAGCCAGACAACTGTGAGAGAGAGAATATGAATTAATGAGACGTCAGCAGAATCTCGCTGAATGCTTCACAATTACCACACGCTTACTGTCAGCTGTGTGGGGAGTGGACATGCTGCTGTTTTCTTCCGTTTATTTAGAATTTCTGCACATTTAACAAACACATTTCAAACAAGAAATGTTTACTTTGTTGTATTTCAGTGTTATATGGTGTTTTAATACTATCTACATACTAAATTGTTTTATACTAAATTGTCTAATACTAAATTGTTTTCTTTTTTTCAAATACATGATTTTCCTGAGTGGCCTAATGTCCCACTGTGCCCCACATGCGTATGTCAACCATCAGATGTTTCACCACAAAATGATTATTTCCAGAAGGCGTATCAGTTTCCTTGGAAACGTGCAATTTATATGGTTTAGTCGTGTAATGTAGTCTGGATAGTCTGGGATTATTATTCACTAGAGCCCTTCATATCACTTGAACTCTAAAACCTTCCTAAGCAGAATTTGTATAAGAAGCTGGATAAGCACTGTTTTCTTGGAAAAGAACAGTATAGTCGGCCTAAATCACTTAAAATGTGCCTCAAAATACAACCCTGAAGGAAGTTACAGTTTCTCTGTGAAATCTGCACTCTAACCTTTATGTGGCTAAAAAGAGCTTTGCTTACTGTCTAAAAATGCAAGACAAAGCAAGTGTTTAGAAAATAAATGAGGAAAGCATGACCTGTTGTCAAACTGAGAGGAATACATTAACTATATATTCTTATATAAAACATCACAACACATACTATATACTCAATACATTTCATTTAATGAATTTAAATATGCTTACAGTTGTAACTTCATCAGTGAAATAGTCAGTCTACATGAGTCAATAGTGAGTTGTGTTTTCAAAATTATTTAAATATAGTTGGAAGACAAGCTGCAAAACCTGTAGCAATAAACACCTAGAATTCTTGTAGTAAAAATGGAAAAAAAATTGAAAACTGAAAAGTGTGTTCCCTCTTTATATTGCCCCTGTTAACATTTTAAGGAACCTGTGTGTGTTCTGCCTTGGACTTGGTTGTGTAGGTCATCCCAACATCTCCCTGGGGGTACAGGTACTGAGGCACGGACAGCTGCTCTGTGGACAGAAAGCTTTGTGTCCTGAAAATTATCCGTACAGGATAAAGACATCACATATTTAACCAGTAATCTTCAGGGTAGCAGGATGTTATAATTTATTTCTCTGAAAATATTAAAAAAGTACCATCTATTTTGTTTTGTGCAGCTAATTTAAAATGCATAAACCATATGACATAATTAATTAGCCTAAAGTCTATCCAGACTTTTTCAGGGCATGGAAATATCATTGCCTGCAGCTCTTGTTTTTTAAGGTACAAATGAACCACATAGAAATGTTTCCTATATCAGCTCGTCATTGTAATAATTGAGTTTTGGTTCATTCAATGTTTTGATTTTCATGGAAACTGAATTTTTAATTATTCCTGCTTTGGTGACATTGTACTGTTTTCTTTTCAAGACTGTTGATGCACATGAATAACTAATACCATTCTGTGGCAGCTCACCAAGGCTGTACCTGCCTGTTTCTCAGGAAACCGTCTCATTAGAAGCCCCTGCCTTTAATTAGGCTGTCTGGGTGCTCCTTCCTCTAATTACTGCAAACGGTTCTGAAGCCTGAATTGGCAGTCAGCACGTCTGGGGTGACAGACAGACATTGAAAAGAAAAAAGTGTCAGGAGTTCCTGGCTGTGTAAAAAGCCACTTGACAAGATGGGAAAACCCCACAACGTCTAGTCTGTGAACTGTCAGAAGACATCAGGACCTGCACAGACAGTTCAGAAAATTGTGTTGTGCTCATTTCCATGTGTTCAACATGGAGCCCTGCTTAAACTTTTAGACTTAAAAATTTAAACCTCAAAATTTTGATGTGATATTTTGTAAAAACAAGGCAAACTGCTGCGTAATAAGGTCACGGTCAAAGCCAGTTTATTTATACAGCATGTTTAACTACAGCTCTGTTGTCCAAAGTGCCTCACAAATACAAAATTAAGAAAACAGCAAGGAAACAAAAACGAAATAGCCTAAATAAAATAACACTGAAGTTAAAAACACATCAGACAAAATACAAACAGTAACAAAGACAAGTCTACAGCACAAATGTTCAACTCAGCTATGACTACAACACACCATCTCACTATTCAATGGGAACATTAAAAGCCTGAGAAAATAAAAATGTCTTCAAATGTGTTTTAAAACAAGGTAATGAAGGAGCTTGTCTGAAGTACAGCAGTGACTCATTCCACAGTTTCCGTGCGACAGCTGAAAATGCACGTTCACCTCTGCTTTTCCACCTGGTTGTAGGGACTGCCAACAGAGACTGTTTACTTGACCGAAGTGAACGTATTAGTTTATACACTTCTAACAGACTGGAAATATAGCAAGGTGCTTGATTGTGAAGGGCTTTAAAGGTAATCAGTGAAATCATAAATTTAATTCTCTACTGAACTGGTAACCAATGAAGGGACTGCAGGACAGGGGTGATATGTTAGCGCTTGCGTGTCTTTGTTAAGAAACGTGCTGCCACATTGTGTACCAATTGCAGTCTGGCCAGTGAGGTTTAGGGTACTCCAACATATAAAGCATTACAATAATTAATTCTACTAGTAATCAAGGCATGGATGACCTTTTCAAAGTTCTTACCCAAGAAAGACCTAATCCAGGAAATGTCTCAACTGAAAAAAGCTAAGCCTAACAACGGAATCGATCTGTTTATCAAACATCAGCCCATCGTCCAAATGAAATCCAGGTCCCTAACTGAAGGTTTCACATAGGTGTCTAATGTGGACAGGTCATAACTTTGGCCACCCTTAGTCCCATATGGATGAAAAATTAACACCTCTGTTTTATTCTCATTAAAACTTAAAAATTTAGAGGCCATCCATGCCTTCACTTCAGTCAAGCAGTTAATTAAAATAGAAAGACAACTGGAGTCTTGTTTCTTTAGTGGAAGATAAATTTGGAAATCATCTGCATAGCAGTGGAGAGACAAACCAAATTTCCTAATAAAAACACCTAACAGCAGCAACTATAATGAGAATAGTAGGGGTCAAAGGATAGATCCCTGGGGAACTCCGCATTTAAGTGGTGCAAGTGAGGACTGGGAATTACAGTACTCTATTGAGAATGTGCGATCAGAAAAGTTTGATTTAAACCAGTCCAAAGCAGGACCAGTAATCCCTACCTCTGATTGAAGAAATTGTATCAAAATAGTATGGTCAATAGTGTCAAATGCAGTGGTCAAGTCATATTATAAAAGTATTGCCAAGTTCCCCTCATCAGTCAACAGAAAGAGGTTGTTAACAATCTTTACTTGTGCTGAAAGGTCCTAAGGCCAGATTGAAATATTTAAAAAATACCATGACTGTCCAAACATGATTTCAACTGAATAAAAACAATCTTCTTCAAAACCTTAGAGAGGAAAAGCAGTTTAGAGATGGGTCTAAAGTTAGCTAAAATAGAAGAATCTAAATTAGTTTTTTTTTTATTGAGGCTGAATCACTGCTAGTTTCATTTTTGTTGGCACTGCCCCAGTAATCAAACTAGTATTTACAATCATTAGAAGCACTGGCCCAATATAATCAAACGCATGTTCAAACCATCGTGAAGGGATAATGTCAGTGGGGCAAGAACTGGGTCTCAGATTTCCAACAATCTCCTTGAGAAATGACAGAGAGATGGGCATAAATTGATCAAAAGCAGTCTGACATGCACTAGCAGAACAAGGATCATGACTGGGGGGTACAATGAGAGTCCTAATTTTCCTAATTTTATCTACAAAATATTGCAAAAATAACTCACAACTCAGTACTGACTAAATAGGACATACAGCAGGTAGATTTAGAACAGCATTAATTGTGCTAAAGAGAGTACAAGGATTATCACTGTTCTCATGAATGGTGTCAGCAAAATATTTAGTTTTCTCTGCCTTCAAAATTCTCTGATAATTGCATAACAGTCATTATTGATTTCGAAAGACACAAGCAGTCTATCTTTTTTCAATTTCAGCTCTGCCTTCCTACATTCATGCCTGGAAGAACGTGTGATCTCGTTCATCCAAGACATACGTTTGACTTTAGAGTAATAAATTTTAATCAGAGCCACAGTGTCCAAGATGTTAAAGCAAACAGAATCAAACAAAGACAATAATTCATCCACAGTGTTAATATTAGTACTCAGTAGGGTTGTCCTAATACACATATTTCAAAGTTTGATAAAATACCATTCTCAAACTCAATAAAGTATATAATGTAACTCAGAAATGCATTTAAATAAAATGGAACACTGAAAGGTTTGGCACATCAGCCTGAGACAAAACAAGAAGGTGCTATACTGCGCATGTTCAAGAATACTATTTTAAGTTTATGAATGACAACAGATTTTCTATTTAAAACATTTGCTAATTTAAAAACTTAATAACCAACACTAATTCTACCACCTGTCTGCTAGACCCCATTCCAACGTAACTGCTTAAAGATTCAATAGAAATTTTAGTAGGACTTTTAGCAAACCTTATGGACACTTCTCTGGCTTTAGGTGCTGTTCCCAACTAATTTAAAGTTGCAGTTGTTAGGCCACTGTTTAAAAAACCTAATCTGGATCCAGACGTAATTACTAATTATAGACCTATTTCAAATGTTCCTTTTCTATCCAAGATTCTGGACAAAAATTGTTGCAGTGCACATGCAAATTCACTTGGAAGCTAACAGTTTATTGGATAAGTTTCAGTCTGGCTTCCTACAAGGAAGCAGCACAGAAACAGCCTTAGCTAGAGTTGTAGATGATATTATGATTTAATCTGATGCAGGGAACAAGACAGCTTTCGTTATATTAAATCTTATTGCTGCATTTGATATAGTTGATCATTCTATCCTGATAAACCAGCTTCAAACTGTCGCGGGCCTTCATGGACAAGTTCCTATCTCACAAACCGTTACTATTATGCTCAAATGTTGAATGACAGCACACCCTCGTCCATGTCTCCACTTAGATATGGAGTGCCACAGGGATGTGTGCTGGGTCCAGTACTCTTCTCACATTACATGCTACCTTTAAGTAATATTATCCATCAGTATAACATCAACTATCATAGTTGGGCTGATGATACTCAGTCATACTTTGCAGTTAAATCTACAGACAGTGCTAACGCCTACCGCTTAACAGCTAACACCTTAGTTAAATGTCTCAAAGACATTGAAACATGGATGCACACAACTTATCACTAAACACAGATAAAACTGAGATCTTGTTGGTCGGGGTAATGATCTTTCTTGGAGCACTTTCTGTTCAGCCCTCAATGCTGCTGACCTCTGTTTCACCATTAGCGACTCAGTGAGCAATTTAGGTGTCATTCTAGACTCAAAACTTTCCTTTGACTCTCATGTTAGTGCAGTTTCACAGACATGCTTTGTGCAGCTGAAAAATATTGCTAGGCTGTGCAGTTTTCTTACTGTAGACAATACTGAGAAAATTGTGTATGCTTTTCTTTATAGTCAGTTAAACTACTGTAATGCTTTAGTGTTTGGAAGTACAAACCTTACACTAAACACTTTGCAGGGTATCCAAAATGCATTAGCTGGAATTATCACAAGAAGCAGAACGTACGACCATATAAGTCCAATACTGTCATCAGTCCACTGGCTTCCTGTTAAGTACAGAACCAGTTTCAAAGTTCTCTTGTTAACATTTAAGGCACGGAAAGGCAAAGCACCAGCATATCTAACAGAGCTGATTAACACATATACTCCAAATCGTTCCCTACAATCATAGAATGCAGGCCTTCTTATTGTTCCACACATACATAAAAGTATTGGCGCTACAGCTTTTAGTTACAGAGCCCCTAGTCTATGGAATAATCTACCTGGATGCATTTGGGATGCCGAATTGGTCTCAGTCTTTAAATCCCAACTGAAGACCTACTTTTTTGATTTAGCCTTTCCACAACAGTCTCCATAGCTCACTGTAATTACTGCTGCTGGCACATGCTGTACATGCCAAGATAACTGTGATATTTTGCTATGGGGCTGATAGTGTTCATATTATTTACTAACCCTTCTCTGAAATCTTTCTTTGTGCAAGTGTGTATCTGGTGCCTGCCTGGGCACCATCTGAGTGGGACCCTTGTTAGAGATGCTGACTCCTAGTGTACCCCCTTGGATGAAGCTTCACTTGAGGGACACCACAAGCCTATTGAGAGTTACTTTAACACCTGGACCACATGAGGACTATACAGTGCTATTCACATTTATAGTCTCAATAAAAACCTGTTTGTTCTGTAATGTTAGAATATTCATGAGGGGCTGGCCAGCTGGTCAACCTTGGGCCCCCAGAGGTTTTTTTTTCTCCATACTGTGGAGTTTTTGGTTTCTCACCTCACTGTTGTCTGGCTTAATTTATATTTATTCCTGTTGCTGCTATTCTGTAACATGTGCAATTTCTTTGTGAAGCATTTTGAGACACACTGTTGGAAAAGGTGGAATATAAAAATAAATTGAATTGTATAGGTAATTAAATAAAGGTTGCACACTTAGCAGTGATGCTTTCCAAATCAAGGGAATGTCAGAGTCCTCATGCTAAGGTGTGTTGCCTCTGAACCAACAGGCCAGAATAAAATAACTGTAGACACAGACACCTTAGTGCATTAAACATTTAACCACAAATAATTTTTACCCGCAGTCAAAAAGAAATGTCACATCCCTACTTCAAATGCTACAGTTTACAGGCTTATGTTGATTAATATTCCCCTAATTTAGAAACAAGACACCTACCACTTGAAATGTTTTGTACTGACCCGTGTGTCCATCTTCCAAGTGTTAAGGCTAATTTGGTTGTGTTAGTCCTTTATGCTGGTGTTGTGCAGTAGCAGACCACACATACTGGCTTGCATGTGTGTTCTGGTTTTCCATCCTCATTAGTGACAAAGCTGAAGAATGTCACGCCCAGAAATTAACGAGCACCAGCCCTGCGGAATTAACACGCAGGGGTTAAAATGACTACTCACACATCCGTCTAGTGCGAAGTATTGTGCCCCAATGTGCCATACTGAGTGATTCGAAACTAACTTGTCTTGTATTCTCTTTCCCCCATGTCTCCTCCAAACCTCGTTCCTGCCCTGGTCCTCCACCTCCTGTGATCTCCTCCCCTGTTCCTTTGTTGGACGGACCTCATTGGCTTTTGGACCCTTGCGATCTCTAACGACTAATTCTTTTTTGAACGCCCCGATCATATCTGATTTTTGCTTTAATAGAGAAGTCTCCTCTGCCCATAGGGATCCTGCCTCTGTATACTTTTGTGCAAACGTGACAAAGAATTTGAAGACGCAGGTTCTTGTGCCATACAATGGGTATGTTAAACATGGTGTTCAGGGATGTTGCTAGACTTTAAGCTCTGCTGGGGCACAGGCCCCCCATTACTCAGATCACACTATGTTTTCTTGAATGCCTGCCTTGCGTATGAAATGTGCTACTCAATGTGTATATAAACTCCCCTTGCTTAGCCAACTGTTACTGGCACTGCCATTCTACTGCTAGTAAAACTGCAACAAATACCCACAACTAAAGGTAAAACTGTACAGATATAAATCTTTATGAAAATATTTCAACACACAGACAGCAATGCGCAAGCCATGGTGTACAGACCCAGACCACAAGGCATGCGCCTCACCTTGTGTTTTTGGCTAAACTGCCTTGCGTAACAATGTGAATTAGAACAAAATTACAGGAATTTGTTAAAATTCAAATGTGAGATTTTACTGAGGCATAACAGAACGATGCTGTGGCACGTGCCCCAGTAAAAAGGGTCAGACAAAATCCATGGAGATGAAAGCCCCAATGGTGCGGAAGCTGCCATCGTATTAATACGTTATAACTTGGAAATACTATAGAAGCAATGGGATTTACCAAGGAGCAGACAAATATGAAAAACACACTATAAAAAATTTAATCAAAGGCAATGTGAGCCATTGTTGTTCTCGTTAACACAATAACCATTACAGGCATAAAAAATCTCAAATTTGAAATTTGATTGGTTTATACTAAAATTTGGCAAATTGATGTAGGCAAATATACTTGGAAGATCCAGGGCTTATGCAATAGTGCTCAGTAATACAGCTCTTTGGTGACATATATGGTGACAATAAGGGATTATGACATAGTGCTCTGTAATACATCTGAGAAGGAGGCCCCTTTCAGTTTGTTCTGTATCCCAAAACCACATTTTTCTGCCTTTTTTAAAATCCCTGTGGAAATTAGTTGTGAACTCTAAACTTTGTGGTTTGATGTTATATA
>JABJVR010004475.1:0-12073 GCA_025773905.1 Chitala chitala
GTGATTGGCTGATTAGCAATTTGTGTTACCAAGCAATTGAACAGGTGTACCTAATAAAGTGGCCAGTGAGTGTATATTTATACCAATGTAATTTGTAACCAGTAGTGGATCACATTTTCAATATAATCTTCACAACACTGGTCTCCACTGTCAAATGTCATTAATTTAAAGTTAAACCTTTCTCTTTTTCTTTCAGTTAGTCTAGTTTAAAAGACCTTTTTAGTTTATGATTAGGCTTAACATCTGTCTGAAAAACCAGCCCTAACTGTACAGCTCTACTGATTACTGTAACATTGTCCAGAGCTCTTATTACTGTAACTATAAAAACATATTTAAAGCAGTTGGGGGAAAGAAACTGTATTTAGTTTCCATGTAGTGCAATCTTTATATTTCTGTGCTTGTACCATTCCATTTCAAGAATTCAAAGACTCAGAGCAGAGTCATTGTCAGTGAATGTCAGTGGCAGGACGACTTTGCTTGGCTGCACTCTGACTGACTCTGACTAACAAGGCCTTGTGGAACACATGTATGAAGTCTCCAGGGATTGAGACTGGGAACAAACAAGCTGGGTAACCATGTAGTAGAGGCCTGCAAACCCATAGGTTGCTGGCAGGTCCCACAGGACCTGACACAAATGCTTGATTTCATTCATTCATTTCATTTACTCATTTAGGAGATGCCTCTGTCCACAGTGACTTACAGATGAGTAAGACATGTGCATATTAAAAATGAGGTCAGACAGTCCCTGAGAATCCAGAGATGGCAGGGGGGGGAGGTCTCATTAATGGTATTACTGGCAGGTGGGGGCGGTCCGCAAGACCACTGCAAGCAGGGGACAGGTCAAATAAACAAAAGTGTAAATGGAGCTTGCAAAATAATAATAATTTAAAATAATTATAAAACACTCTAATACATATAACAACTGCAATGTATTAAAACAGTCTACAGTAATTTGTCACTTGAATGTATGTCTGTTAATAATAAAATATGGGTATTATTACACTCTATTTACACAATATTAAGTAGCCCTCAATAAGAATTAAACAGATGATGCATGTATGAATGAGAAAGTTTCCTGTAACAGTGTACTTCTACAGGCCACCATGAAGTAACGCTAACAAGGGAACGCAATTTATTTCTCATACAAAAAAGATACAAGTTTCAAAGAACAGTAGGGCTAAGGGACAACAGACAAACCAAACAGCAAAACCAAATATACAATATCACTGATTTGGTGCCTGGAATGGCACCAAAATTTGTACATACATTTTTCAAGGAATGGGGAGAATGACTGTACGTTTTTGATTAGAGCTACAGAGATTTCTGAATAGAAAGCTTTAATTATAACAACCTTGTGTTTTAACCAGTGTGATTAAGAGCTGCTAGAGTAAAAAGAAACTTAGGAATGTCTTTGTTCAGTTTCTGCTCTGAGGATTTGCTCTGAGGTACTAGACAGCCTTATGGTGATGCCTGTTTTTTATGCTATCCACACTCTCAAGGTAAATTAAGGGTTGCAACCTGACACTGTTTCTGCTGGAATATTGTAGTACAATGAACTTTACACAAGTTGGACCCAAGTGGACGCATAAAGGTATTATTCAGTGTGGAACCATGACAGCCAATCCTGACACATCCTGTGTATTCCCTTATAAAGAAACATGCAATCAAAAAAAGTTAAGGAAAAAATTGAGTTAGGTTGTTCAAGTTCAACACCATGAATTTAAATCAGCTAATGCTATGTATTAAAAAGCACATCAACTCAGTCAAGAAATGTGACTAACATACTGACTTTTTTCCAAGTTTCTTCTCTATTTTCCTTTCGTACAAGTTTAAAATGGCTGATGTTTTGAAGTTTTGTAACAATATAATCTGTAAATCCAAGGTTAACTTTTCTGGACATCGATTTAGCATCCCTGAAAGTGCGATTGATTTTGACACTTTGATATTCTTGTCCCATAAATAAATGAACAGGGGGTTGGGGGGTATTGCCAACACTGCCACATAATCATAAGCATTATTACATATATTTAGCACACTAGTCGTTAGTTCAATTGAACTTTAATATGTAATGTGAATCAAGTCCATGTCATGAGACTATGGAGTCCAAGTCTGAGTCATGTATGTGTCAAGTTGAGTCACACATCAAGTCACACACGTTTTGGATTTGTATACTACAGGGCTGTAATATACAGAACAGATAAAAAAAACTACTTACAAAGGATTATATCCTGCCAATAATAGTACATATTGCACTCAGAATTATCATTAATGTTCCAGGAAAACCAGTCTCTGCATTGTCCATTCATCCACAAAAACTTTCTAGGAAAACCAGTTTCAGTTTGTTTTCCACCTCTGACTTGGGTTAAATAAAAAAGGGGAATTTGGATCAAATGTTCAGTGCATGTTATGTGATGAGCAAAGAAACATCTTAAGAAATATGACTAAGCATAAACTTTAATCCAGTAAAATGTTACAAATTGGCTGTACCACGAAACTGTCTAAAATTAACAAAGATTCAATTTATGCAAAGTTTACTGTATATGAAAAAATCCTGGAATGGACTTAACCTATCTGGCTTCAGAACAGAATTTAAAATGTGGGATAAGATGAAATATCTTGAAATGTATCTTGAAGCTGAAACAATTGAAAGAAACTAATATAAAATTGTACCCATCAGATATCTGTAACAAAATTAATAGTGTTGTGAGTCCAGGGTTGGCATGGGATGGGAATTGAATACAGCTTTTCATAATGAGTTCTTAAGGAGTTTTTTCTGGGCACAGATGGACCAAAACAGCAGAAAATCGTTAAAATGTTCTGGATTAAAATATTTGTGTGTAATCTCTTCAGGTTACCCAACAGATTTTTAATTGGATTCAGCTCTGGACTTGGGCTGGGCCATTCCAGGATGTAGATCATCATTTGGTGAAACCATTCCTTTGTGGATTTGGATATACGATTGTTTTGCTGAAAGGTAAAATTTAATTTTCAGCTTCCTAGCAGACACCTGAAGGCTATGCACCAAAACCAACTAGTATTTGCAGCTATTCTTGAAGCTCTTCACCTCTGCTAAAGCCCCAGTTCCATTTGAAGATAAGAAGCCCAAATGCATGATGCTGTCACTTACAAACTTCACCATGTACATGGGTTTCCTTCAGTGGTGTTGGTGCTCTGCTGTTTTTCAGGCTGAACAAGCAGAAAGCAGTGGCTCCCAAATTTTTTTCCCTTGAAGCCAACCCTATTTGGCAGAATATGTTATTGAACCAAGTTGTATAGGATACAACAAGCTATGGTTTTATTTCACACCATTGTCGGATGGTAACAGAACACCGCCGAGCTGTCCAAACACAACCATCTGGTTTTCACACAGCCTATGGTGTGCCCTAACATTGGACATGCCACTTTGTGCACCTCATTGAACCGACATTCCACTCTGCTGTGTGGATGGTGAAATGGGGTTAATACCTATCACTTAAGTGTGTAACTACAGTCTCCTGTAAGTATGTCCATATTAGTCAAAGGACAACTTATACCTGCAAAAAATAGCATACATCTCAAATTTACCAATACATTTTGCTGCAGAAACTTACCAATAAGCCATCCATTTCAAAATGCCTCAGCCTCAAGATTATGACCTACTTTGCTGTTTCTTAAAATAAAAGCATCATGCATGGATCCATGCCAACATGCTAAAGCATTTGTTAACACCATGTTGGCATCATAGAAGAGTTGCATTTTGAGGGAATGACACTGCTTTCTGTTCACAAAAGCAGCTTCATTCTCTGATGCTGTTTTGCGATGTGTGTGCAGTCAAAAGCACTGACAACATTAGGAAAGCCGGACATTGCTGCAAATTAGATTTTAATGTTTGCCTGTACATTCACACCACAGGAGAACTTAATATACAATCTTGACAGTCAGTTAATACCAGCCATTTCTTAAACAATAACAGAACTCAGTGTGGACTAGGATATTCTTTTTCTGTTATGCAGTTCCAATGTTCCTATTGCCAAAAAATCAAGTATTGTTAGTTCTTAGACAGCAACAGTGTGACTTTATCACACTGAGTTTCCATTGCTCTGTGTTTCATTTCTGATGCTCAGGTGCCCATTGTGGGCACTTTTGATGATGAAAACCTTGATTGGTCTGCAGTTATGCAGCCCCATACACAATAACTGCGATGCATTGTGTGTTCTGACATCTTTCTATCAGAACCAGCCTAAACTTTTTCAGGAGTTAGAGCTACAGTAGCTCTTCTATTGGATGAGGCTTTATGGGCCAACCTTTGTTTCCCACATGCATCAATGAACCTTGACCACCCATGACCTTGTCGCTAGTTCACCGGTTTTCCTTGGACCCATTTTGGTAGGTTCTGATCAGTGCAGACTGGGAACATCCCACCAGAGCTGTCATTTTGGTGTCACTCTGACCCAGTTGTATAGCAAACACAATTTGTCAAAGTTGCTTATATTGTTGTGCTTCTACATTTTTTCTGCTTCCAACACATCAACTTCAGGAACAAATGTTCATTTGCTGCCTAATGTATCCCACCCATGTCTAGGTGCCACAGTAATGAGATAACCAACGTCATTCGCTTCACCTGTCATATTATGGCTGATCAATATATATTTAAAAAATTCCCCACTTGCCCCTGCGGGCGGTCTTTTTCTCCTTCATGCTCTACCAGAGGCCTGGGAGCTTGAGGGTCCTGTGTAGTATCTTAGTCGTTTCTAGAGCCCCGCTCTTCTGGACAGAGATCTTAGATGTTGTTCCTGGGATCTGATGGAGTCACTCTCCTAGTTTGGGAGTCACAGCCCCGAGTGTATATACATTGAATATATATCCAATAATCAAGCCATCAGTGGGTTTCCAGGAGGCTTTGAGGTTGTGTTGTAGCAAGTTTCCACTGTCCTCATTTTAATTCTGTTTTTCATTTTAGGCAGCACTACATAAAATTATTTGCATTTATGAGCTAGTGTGGTTGACCTATCATAGGAGCAGAGTGAGGCCCAGGCACAGGGAATGCCTAGGACTAACACCAAAAGAGATGAACCCTATGCAACTGGCCCTGACCTGGGTGCTGTTTTTAGAGACTTCCTCTCTGCCCAAGAAAGGTGAGACAAGGACTTAATGAAGGAGCTACAAGGTCTGTGAACGTCCTGGTAAGACATTCATTCAGAGGTCACCTAGAGCCCATATGCAACAAGGACGTCCAGTGTCTCTGGGGAGGGAAACCTAAGTCTACACCAGTGACCTCATAACAGATGTTTACACCAGCAGCACAACCCCCAGCTCTCAGATGGAGACAGCATTTTGAGCTTTCACCAGATTAAGCTAGGCACAATAACTTCCAAGCAACATTCCAGCAGAAGGAGCCAAGCATGCCAGCCTACTCACAAGGGAACTATTTTTTCAGAAGTACCTGCTGCGGTTTGAGTACATAGCTGGGACATGGAAGTAGATACCAGAGGAATGTGCTTGTCAGCTTGTTTCACTGCTCAGCGGCAAAGCACCAGAGGCTAACAGCACCATGGATGAGGATTACTCTAATGATTATGATATACACAAAGAGGCACTGCTGGAGAAGTTTAACATCTCTTTGGAGACGTATTGTCAGAGCTTCAGAGCCACCACAGCATTACCTGGAGAGACACCGAGACATATCACCACCTTAAAAGACTCTGCCATCACTGATTATGACCAGTGCAGCACACAAGGAGCAGATTTGCGAGGCTGTTATTTTATGACAGTTGCCAATTGCTTCATGTCCTGCCTTATGACCTGGGTCAAGGAAAACAAGTAGGGAAATGGACAGCAAATCTGGCCTTACAGTACATCAATATCCACAAAGGACCACCACAACATCTGCACCCTGCAGCCAACAAAGGTGTTAGGGACTACAGAGACAGTCGGGACAATGGAGGTAACCCAGCTAGGGCAGATGTTAGAAAGCAGGAGGTGCCAACATTTGACAAAGAACTAGTAGTTTTTAACTGTAAGCAGGCAGGCTACAAATCCTCATGTTATCCAGTGATGAAGCCAAAATTGATCCAGTTCTGTTATGTGCCCAGGGAGGGTGAGAGTACAGGGTGGTTAATGGGGAGTGATGTTTCAGCATGCTGTGAAGTGACTGTAAATGAACAAACAGTCCAAGCCTTATTAGACACAAGGAGTTCCATGTCCTTGATTAAAAAAGCATTTGGTGCCACCTAACAGTATTGATTACAATGACTGGTTTCGTATTCAATGTGTGCATGGTGACCATAAGTCCAACCCGGTAGGAAAGGTTACAGTCATCATTAGTAGTCATGTATTTGTTGAAGGTTGGGGTAAGTGACTCTTTACTGAGGATATGATTTTCGGTAGGGTACCACTTATGTCGACTGATCTGATCAGTGTTTCAGCATGCCAGGGTGAATACCCAGCAATCAATGAGTCATCTCCAGTGATCCAAACAAAAGCTGGAATGCAGCCACTGCCAGACTTGTGTGATAGTCTGAAGGAAGGTGGACCAGAGTGGCTAGGAAGTCATGTCAGCATTGATGTTTAGAGATGCAGATGGGTTGTCCATTTCCAGAGGTTGATGTGCCTGAGTTAGAGGTGAATGAATGGAATATCCCTACTAATTTTGTTGCTTTACAAACTCATGAAATATCTTTGAAGCCATTGTTAGAAAAGGCAGTAAGTGGAAAAAGTGAATGTTATTAGTGTGAGGATGAGTATTTAATTGAAGATAACGTTTTATATGTTAAACATGGGAAGAATGAAGTTAATAAATTCATGATTGTCCTGCTGCAATACAGACCATTAGTTTTACACCATGGGCACTCAATCCTATGGGCAGGGCACTTAGCATGTCAGAAAACCTACAAGTGTATCTGTGCTCATTTCTTTTGTCCCACAACATATACTGATGTGCAGATGTGTTGCTCCACCTGCCCACCAGTGTTATCTGTTAGTCTGATAGAGCCCTTTTATATCTGTCAGTGCTTCATTCCAGCATATTGCCATAAACACTACTGTAGGACCCCTAGAGAGAAGTAGTGGAGGGAACCAATACATTCTGGTAATTTCTGACTATTTTATTATATTCCCAGTGGCCTTCCCATTGTGTAAAATCATAACCTCCAAGATTATAAATGCCATTGTGCAACTGTTTTCCAGGGTGAGCTTCCCAGAAGAGATCCTCACAGACCAGGTGTCATGTCTATGCCTGTTGTTCCTCCCATATTCTCTAGATGTTGCTGTTTCCTTCTTTGTGCCTAGTGTTAGTTCTTAAATTTATTGGTACCTCCCAGTTTAGGCTCATTAATGTCCCTATTTAAGCTCTCCCTTTGTGTCAGTATGTTGCTGGTTATTGAGTAGTGTTGTAGTGAATGTTCTTTGTTAGTACTCCACTTTGTTTTTTATCCTTTGGAACCCATTGTGTATTGTTTTTGCTTTGTCCTGTTTAATTCTGTTCCTTAATAAATCTCCCTCTCTGCATTTGGACCTTGCCTCAGCCTACCTCATTCATGACACCAGGGAACTAATTTCACCTCACACCTGATGAAGCATATTCATCAACAGATGGGCCATACTGAGACAGATCATCTTGGGGAGCAATTCAGCAAACACTCAAAATTATGTTGAAGAAGTTTATTGTTGTAGTGGATACTGCTAAGGACTGAGACAGGTGGCTGCCATTTTTGCTATTTGCCTATTGGGAGGTGCCACAGGCATACACAGGATCCTCCCCATTGGAACTCCCGTATGGGTGGCAGGTTCAGGGCCCACTGAACCTGTTGAAGAAGAGCAGGGAGGCACCATTCTTAACAATAGCAGACAGGGGATCATACAGTGTCATTCAGAGGTGATAATGCCTCCAAATGTACAGAGGTAGGGAAAGGAGGTACAGGAGGTAGGGAAAACCTCAAAAAGCTCAACAGGCCCAGAAGATGTGGTACAAGCAGAATGACCCCCAAAGACAGTACAAGCCTGGTCAGAAGGTCCTGGTACTCTTTCTTCAGCTACCAATAAACTATTAGCTAAATGGCAGAGACCCTATGTAATGCCATTATCCACAAGTTGGGACCTGTTACCTAGCACCCAGAGCAGGGCAAAGCAAAACACCATGACATGTTCTTTTTCAGATGTATCAATTCTTATTTTTTGTCCCACTGCCATCCACTCTGGATGGCTGCAATGCAGGCAATGAATCCTGTGCCACAAGCTATTGTGTTGCCCACCGTGGGACCCAAGGAAGTCCCATATTAACATAGACTAGTGGTAAGTAACAAAAACGTGTTCATCATTACTCACCATTCTGAAATATTTCTATGGTTTGAGTGCTTCTGAGTTCATAAGTCGCAAGGTTGTGACTTGAAGAAGAACACTATAATATGCATGTGAGGTATGGACAGAAATTTACAGAGGAATAAATAACTGATGAAATAACCTTCATGAGGAAACTGAAGAACGTTCTTTCTTCTCTGTTGCGTTTAAAAATTTTTAACTGATGTTATTGATTATACCATCCAACAATATTACTAAACTGATTAACATAATCGTAATTCCCACAGATCGTTTACACAAATCCTACAGAAATAACTATTCCAGTCAGTAACACCATTCAAAGACATGCTTGTGAAGACCCAGACAGAAAGTCAGCCACTGCTTTGCATCACTTTTTATTTCTTACTATGCATATACAGTGTTACAACATTGTCTAAGTGTTTACAACAGTAAATATGAAATATTTTTCATTTACCTGTGAATTTTAGTTTCTATGGAATGTGGTTAGGTGTATTGACTTGTTAACATATAGCACAATGTTGACTAGAGCAATATGCAATGGGAAAACATGGTATGTTTTAAAAAAGGCTAAATTGTAAAAGTATTACTGTAGATACTGCTAGAATTTGTCACTAATCTGAACATATGATGAAATGTTAAACCAAGGACAGTGTAATAGACACAACACTTTAAAACATTTATAAAGTCTATGACATTGTTATTCTAGATCCCACTCAATTCTATAGAAAAATATAAAAGAATTAAGATGAGTTTACCTAACACAGTGTTTAGGAGAGAACAGGTTATTTCCAATACCATACACGTAGGGGCTGACCGTGGCATAAATTGTCGTGATGAAGAATTCTGTTTCTTGCCAAAACTGGAATGTGTAAATATCAAATGCTAAATACAGAGTCAGATACATAGTCCATGTTATCTGGCAGATGCCCATAGCTGCCAGCACAGCAACGGTGCTTCTGTAAAAGTTGTGATGATGATGATGATGATTATTATGATGATGATGATGATGATGATGATCATATTGATGATGATCACCATGGTAATGATGAACTTGGTCAGCAGGTTCCACTGGCTGTGCTTCTAAGGATCTCTGTTGATGAATTAAGATCCGGATGATAAGCGTGCTGCTTCCCGTGACAATAACAAAGGGTAGTACAGTCAAAACAAAAAGGTATACAAACTTATATATAGTTTGGAGAATAGAGCAGACCCCTATGGGACATTGGAATATATCTGGAGGGCACCCATTATAGCTAGTCTGGTTAGACATGTTCTGGTTCATGAAGAAGGTTGGCATTGCTAGGCAGACAGCCAAAAGCAGACCAACGCCACTGACCACCCAGGCCGTCAAAATGTGGTCCAAAGGCACTGGCATGTTTCCTCTGGAGCCAGCATCCCGAAGCTTCTGGTAGCGGAAAATGGAGATTAGAACTGTGAAGTACATTGTAGCTGTCACGCCAGACGCCTTCAAAAATGCAACAACGCTGCATGGTTTCAAATGTAGAGATGACCCAAAGAAAAAGACCATAATAATGTCATAGGTATCCACATTCAAGATAACAACAAGGTTTGAAGCAGCCAGTCCCAATAAGAAGATCTCAAAGGTCTTCAGATGTGGCGTGTAGCAGATAGACACGACTAAAATAATATTCCCTGCAATCCCAATGATTGATATGAAAAGCTGAAATATTAGCAGCTCCTTTCTGAAGCCAGCGTGCTGACCTATAAGAGCAGTGTTATTGGTCACTCTCCACAGCTGGAGCTCCATGATACTGGAATCCTGGAGCCCTGTGTTAAAATCAGGTAATGGAAAGGGCTGGTGGAGATATAATTAATTTCATGTTGAGAAACTGCTAAGGTTTTTGTTGTCATGACTACAGATGCAAGCTGGATTTGATTGGCTCTTGTCTTATTTAACATTATTTAGAAGTAGGAAGCAAAGGAAAGCATATAATTAGCGAGTCTCGTTGATGCTCTGATATGCATTTTTTAAAGTATTAAATGTGTGCATTTCTACTTTTGAGGACATATTATTATGTATTTTTGGAGGATTTAAAAATTATTATGTGTGGTTTATAATAGAGGATTACACTAGTTAAGTGGCACTCTGGTTCTTTAAAGTCACGAGAGGCTTTGTTGTTAGTGGTGAATTTAATGAGAAAGGCCCCCGAGGTCACGGCAGTGTCACGCACTACTGATCTGATTTGGAAATGTCTCTTCAAACTTTGGAGCGTTGACAGAGCTCAGAGACGTTTCTCTATAATGCAACACAGTCATTATACGGACTGTAGGTGCAAGAGTCTATAACACAGAGAGAGGAAAACAAATTAAACTGAATAATAAGCAACAAAGCACTAAAATTTAGATTTTAAATGACTAAACATCTCGTTCGGCACTGTCAACTGAGATTAAAGGGACCCCAAATAGACAAATAGAGTAAAACCATTTTACTCACCAAGTTTGTTTTATTGTGTGTGTGACATATTCTGTAAAATAATTGAAAATTTACTACTCTTTGGTGTTTACATAATTGTTAAATAGTTTTTTATATCAGACTTCACACATCTATTGACTATGATACCATTATATATTTATCTGCAAGTCAAGAAGGAATATGTTTAACACATGATTAGTTCTGCAGGCCACAAAAACAACAAGTGATAAATCAGTGCATGTTATATCATTCAGATTTGCTAGTATTTGTCCCAAAAAGCATCCATATTAAACCTAATCTGTACTCAGGACAGTTGCAGTTTTCTTTCTGTGATATAGTCCAATAAAATGTATTGAGGCTCAGGGCAGAGTGTCCACACTAACGGATGTGATGGTGATGTCATCACAGATGTCAACACGATTGATTTGGTTCAGTTCTCGCACACGATGCTTGAACTCCAACACCTGTGTGCTGTTCACTGCAACCTTGAATTCAGTGTAAGTGCACAGGATCTTTATCTGAAATTAAAATTAATACACAGTATGAGCATTAAAATAAGCAAGTGTAAATAAACAGGAACATAAGGCATATTGTTCTGAATAATTTTACATTTATATATTTTATTATGTTCTATTGCTAATCTTTTTATTAATCACAGTTAAGTGTTTGGTTTGTTCATATATCTGCAAATAACCACGATGCCCATGAGTGTGTGTAAGTTTATAGGCAATGGATAAAGATGACACATTTTAATTTTTAAAGCCAAACTTAAACATTAATGTAGATACATTTTAACAGTATTATTAATCTGTTTATCATGGGAAAAATACACACATACACACACACACACACACACACACACACACAAACACACACATATGTATTTGGAAAACTACGTCAAATATTACTTGTCTTGAGTGTTTTAAAGGTGACTATATACAACTATATATATGTAAATGACATTGCACAATTTTTTACAATATATAATTATGTTCTCACTACAAAGCTTCAATAAAGTGCTATAGACACACCTAGACATAAACAATAGTAAATCCCACATCATTTTTAAGTGCAGAAAAACTGAAACAAGAATATTTAACTTAGTATAGCGTTTTGGAGAGAAGAAATTATTTCCAATATAAAACATACTTTCTTGTGAAAGCTGGAAAGTTTGAGGATCAAATGTCAGAGTGAGACGCACCGTTCATCACAACACACACATACAGACAGTGTTCACATGCCAGAGTGAGACGCACCATTCATCACAACACACACATACAGACAGTGTTCACATGCCAGAGTGAGACACACAGTTCATCACAACACACACATACAGACAGTGTT
>JABJVR010004476.1:0-51774 GCA_025773905.1 Chitala chitala
CCCCCCCCCCCCCCCCCCAACCCACCCAAAATTATAACAACTCGACCCCCCCCCCCCGCCCACCGCTTCGTTTGTGGCTTTTGTATGATTTCGACCCCGCCCCCCCCCCCCCCCCCCTTGGCACAGGTCCAGGTGTACTCTAATGAGTGTTACGGAGTGGACTTGTGGGAGCTCTGCAGGTTGCCATCTAGTATTAAGCAGAATCGACTGTACATGTATGTGCACAGTTCATCTTTAGGATATTCCTGTGGGGAAGCCCTGTGGGCAGAAACCGGCTGGGGAAATCTACCAGTATTGCACTGCATGCTGGGAACACATGTGTTGGAACACACGTGTGAACATGTGTTATAAGCTCAGGCAAAGTGTTTTCAGAGCTCCATCTGTCCAGGGGTAAGTGGATTTCTAATTTCTGTAATGCACAACACTGATTTAGACAGGTCTGACCTGTATTTATTTATTGACTGAGAAACAACTGCTAAATTGCAAGAAAAGAGTAGGTGCTCAAAGATATTTTCAAATATTATCGTTTTACATATCGTATGCCATGGAGCAACAGCACCCAACCTTTGAATAAGGTTTCTTCTTGTTCTCAAACATGTCTGCTGTACTTGCGCTGTAATTTAGTGCTGATAGCACAAAGCAGTGTAATGCTAGAGCATTTAGCACCATTGGTGTCACTTATCCAAGTGTCCTAAAAACCTGTCCAAACAGGGTTCCAAACATTTTAGGCTTTTAAAAACACACTAAAAATGATCGAAATAAGAGAAACAATAAGAACCTACCTAATGTAAAAAAATATTTTCTCCTGAAAAAACCTGATATGTCCAAATAATGTAGTGAGAATATGCTAAATGGAAAGTACATTGAGTGCAAAACATTAATTACAATAATTAACTGTGCAAACTATAAATGTAATTAAAAAAATTTACAAAATATAATTAATTACAAAAAGTGTCTAAAAAGTAAGCAGTAATGGAATTTATTGCAGCCAATAAAAAACAGTTTTGGTTTTTTTTTTTTTTTTTTCTGGTCTTCATGCTGTTTCAGACATCCCCTGTCTCCTTCTCACTTTATTGCACAGCTCCCTGCCTCTTTCTTTCACTCTCTCAACGGGTCTTTACATGATGTGCACAATGTCATGTTATGCCAAAGTCACCCCCAACTAGATTATTTTAAGATCAGCCAATCTGCATGTCATTGGAAAGAATAACACCTCAACTAGCCATTGTTAAAGACGATTAGGGTGCTTTTTTTGAGATCATTTCTTTTGTAGTCCTGAAAAGCGTATTCACAGTACAGTATCGGTCCTTTCACAAAATGCATTGTCACTTGTCAACCCATGTTCTTTATGATATTGCAGTTGATTATATATTGTTATTAGAGACCTTTGTCCAAAGTTCAATGTCAGGAGAAAGATCATTTAGCTTTTTTCAGCGTACTGAGGTGTCTGTACTTGTAGTTCATTAGTTTGAGGTTTTTTTTTTTTTTTTTGTGCGGTCCGGGTGGATGGGTGTTAAATTGTAGGTTATCAGATGCTGTTGTTAGCAGCAACCTGAAGCCAGCTGTACAGGATGCTGCTGTTAGCAGCTGTAAATTATTGTTGATTGTCTTTTCCATTTTGATTGCAGACTTCAGATGCTGGTGTTGCAGGTAATGTGTGTTATTGGTGTTTGTCTCATTGAAGTCTTTAGATATAAATAATGTTTTTATGGAAAATATGGTCTAGCTGCGTTGTGCCCTTTCTTTTCCAAGAGTCAAATACAAATCATGTTTTTACCATCTAAGAAGAAATAATGGGTTTGCCAGACAGGGAGGAGTTTACATTGCATATGCATGAATTTATTCATTTTCATGGCTTTCCACCAGGCTATCAATGTTGTTGACCCTGCCAAGTTTCTAAAGTAACTATATGTTTATAAAGTTTAAAGGAATTGTAGATTTTATTTTCCTAGACACAGATCCTTTCCTTGGCCAGAGTAGATCTGTTTTGCTAAAATATTTGTGCTTGCCAGATTATAATTACACATAATTGTTGCATACAGACCTTCATTTTCTTAGTTTTGTAGTCTAGTGTACTTTATCCTACAGTACAAAATATGGACTTTTGCTTTTGTAGCGACAAGTAAAAATTAGTTGTCTTTATACTGAACAAGGTGTGTTGCTTATCATGGAAGAATGCCTGTTGCACAAGTGAATATTCCCAAATTACGTCCCCAGGGATATGGGTGGGCAGATATTTTCACCTTTTTATTTGCATCTCTGCACTTTCCTTAGTCACAATGAACCTGAAAAAAGTGATGAAATAGGCTTTTATTTGATGTCAGTTTGTCTTGACTGCTGTGAAAGATGCTTCTTGTTTTGCCTAGTCAGTACACAAGCTAAAGTGATGAGCACATCAAACAGAACCGTACTTTTGTTCTGTGTGACTCACACTCATGCAAAGCCTTGGTTAGGTGTTCTGACAAACACTTCTTCTATAGTAAACCCTAAAGCTGTTACCAGGCAGCCAGGCAGGAGAGCTGTGTTGAATGCTGCTCTCTGAACTTAATTGTTCAAGTCGTTTTTTTTTGTGACCTGCAGGTATCCCAAGTTAAAGGCTACATATGCAGTTGGTTTCTCAAAGTCATGTTTGCTGCTTTAGTTATACATCATTGTTCATGTTTCTAGAAATTCAAATATGAGCAGTAATTGGATGTTCCTACTGCTTCTCGGGAACGTGTCAGTAACTAGCCCATTCTGTGTATGGAGCAAGTCTAAACAAATTTAAATTAAATTAAATGCCCTTAACTGTTTAGAGCTGATGTCAGATCTGTTTGGTCATCCTTAAACTATTCACATGAAAAACAGGTTTCAGGCAGCTTGAATGACTGCTAAGGTAAAAAGGTAATACAGTTTTGGGCAGAACATTTGTTTTTTTCTTTATGTAAAAAGGCAACGTGATTGGCTTGCCTATGTTCTGTTTGATGCAGATCCTGGGAGTCTTCTCCCCACCTCACAGGAAAAAGTCTTCTCAAAGAGCTCAGATGACCCCTAACAGTGATACTCATCAACATGATGTAGTTTCCCAAACAGCAAGTGTGGAAAAATGCTTAGCAGTACAAATCATTATAGCATTGTGTATAGTATGTGCAGTGCTGTGCCAGTGATTTGCATCTATAGTGGACCTTATTTCCTAACACACATGAGGCATCTCTGTGGAGACCTAAGTTTTGTTTTCTATCCACAGGTGATCATGCATTGTGTTGTCCTGCAGTGCCTGCCATAGGGTACCCATGTGCTGTTCAACCATTCTGGGTCCTAATGAAACTTAAAGGACAAATACACACGTTTTCTTTTTGCTGTTCTCTGCTAGAGACTTATTAATACTGAAGTATTAATCTTGGTTTAATTCACCCAGCTAACAAATGCCTTGAATTGTGGTTGTACAAAAGAGATTAGCTTTTGGTCGCCTGTGGAGCCACTTCAATTGAACATGTAGCAGGAAAACACAATGACAAACAGTGTCTGTGCTTTTACCACATTGGGAAAATATTCCACACACCAGCTCAGCAGTATAAATTACTCACAACTCTACTTATTAATTCAAGTAGAAATAGTGACAATGAACAAGAACCAACACAAGCAACCTTGACAATAAATGTGTTATCGCCTGTGAAGTAAGTATGAGGCAGTATTCTGAGAGCACAGTTTCCTGGTTACCAAAAATGATGAAAATGTTTTGGGGGCACATTGTATTGTGTTGCAGGATGTGAATGATTTTTAGGTTGCTTACTGAAAATGAACAGTTAAAAAAAATAGCAAAATAATTGTTTACACGAAGAGGCATCTTTTGTGAAATGCGTTGAGTTCTTTTCAAGAATTACTGCATTATTGCCTTGAACATGCATTTTAATTGGTCAAAATTAAATGTTTAATTTGTCCCAAAACATTTTTCTATGGACAGTATAATTTTTGTCCTATATAGAAGGAGGCTTACTATTCTGTAAGCTCTAAAAGCATTGTGTTTTGTTTTGCTACGTTCCGTGATTAATTCTTTTTATAGAATTACCAAGTTGAATGAGGTACTTAGAGGGAATACAGACAGTACAATGGTAAAATGGAATATTAAAGGAAATGGAATGGTAGTTTTCAACCCCTGTCCTTTTTGGACACGAGGATATGGAGGTTTTTAGTCTACCCAAGCATTTAAGACCTTAATTGAACTAATTATTACGCTAATCGAACCAATTTAGTCTTCGCTTTCTGTACTGATTTTGTCAGGAGTTTAAAGAGAGCTGGAAAATGTGCAGTTTGTGCAGCGTTCCAAACAGGGACAGAGATGAGAAGCACTGACCTGCAGAGTCATTTAAGGAGATCCATGTGGCTTTGTGTATATTTTAACTTTTGTGGAGAACTTGTAGAAAAGGTCTTTAAACTCTTGTTACCTGCTGCATATTTTAAGTATTAAAGGAGACAATTAAATTTCTTTAGTTCTAATAAAAGACATAATTTAATAAAGGTCTTTTTTGTGCAGAATTATAGAGGGTTGGTTTTGGTATGTTTCTGCAGTCCTTTTCATTGTAACAGTGTCATGGCCACAGTCACAGCCCATAAGCTATGAGCCATAGCTACCTCTCCTTAAACTGCTTTCCACCAGTTTTTATTATGGGTCGAATGAAGAGTTCTAAAAGCAAGCGCACTTACTGCTATTCTTTCAGCTTGCATCACAAGGTTTTTTAATGTAAAGCAATTTAAAAAAGCTTATGTGGCCATTTTTGAACATTTTCATATTTTCAAACCAAAAAAGATCAGTTTACTCATTAATCAAAAACCATGATCTAAGTTCATATTTAAATTGGACAATTAAAATAATGCATCTGTACCAGTCACCGGCCGCCATTTTGTAGGGCAAACAGTACTGCAACTGTGTGTGTAGTACCCAGTGAGTGTGTAATTTAACTTTGTTTAAAAAAATATATATATATTAAAATGGTTCTGTCCTGCTGGGTGAATAACCATTTCAATCGTGCAGGTGGAGAGGAAAAAATAGGATTTTATACCATATTGGCTGTAAGATTATGTGAAGGAGAGCAAATAAAGAAAATCAGTGAAGAGAAGAGAGTACTTTGGCTCACCAAAATAAACAGGAAGGATGCACTGTCAAAACACTAAGGTTTGCTCAGCTCACTGCATTACCATTATGTGCTGTTGTTTTTTAGGCAGAGTATTTGTGGAGCATTCTAACAGTGAAACACGCACCGCATTAGTAGTAATATACGCGTATTCCACAGCTTTTTAATCGCCAGAGACATTCTTTTCTTGCTCTGGTAACATGGGGTCATTTTTGTGTTTCACACAACTTTATTTATTGGTCAATAAACAAAGTGTCTGATGTACATTTAATTACTCTTTTGTCTGCTAGTGGAATGTCAGCACTTAATCGAGACTTTAAAGTACTGACTTAGGTGTTTAACCTGAAAAAGAAAACACATTATGAAATTTTATATTAAATTTTATTTGAGATATATTTTATCAGTAATGTACTTTACTGACTTTATGAAGTATTCCTTAATAAAAGATTTACTTAAATGCAAATGATTCCTACCTTGCCTGTTACGAGGACTTTTCCCTTGCTCTTGTTTTCTGGCTGACACATCTTTCACTTAGCCATTTATAAACTGATTGTGGGCTTCAAGAGACTTGAATGCCTGCAAATGCTATGCTGTACAAAGATTTCTCCTCATCACCAAATAATGGTACACATCGTAGTACACAATACATAGTAAAAGATATATATCAAAGCTCTGCTTGTCTTTTGCAACAGAATATGGGTCAGTGCAGATATAGCTTGCTTTCTGGTTTTTATTCCCTATGGTTTGTGGATAATGTTTTGATATAGTTTGTAGGCTTTTGCTTTCCCATAATACCAAGTATGAACAATCTTCTTGTAATAAAGCACCAAATATTAGGGAACAGCTGTGTTGTGTTGCGTTAATCAGCAGGCTTTCCCTAAAAAATGGCAGATAAACAAAACCATGTATACAAACACAGGCTAATGGAGCTGTGCAAGTGACTAACGCAACAGTCACGCTGTTTTTTGGTCTTCTGTACAACTGTTGATTTCTTTCCTTTTTTTGTACCTCAGAAGTTCTCCTTTAGAATGAATGTTTTAATGGAGTCAGTATTTAACACAACTTCGGGTTATTAGCATGAATGTATAGTGATTGCTGTATTTGGCTGCAGTTGCCTCAAAATTTGCTTATATTTTCACGTTTTGAACAAAAAGCTTTGCTTCAGTCAACCACTAAAAGCTTTGATTGGCTGTCGTCTTCCATTTGGATAATGTGGACTTTAGTATTCAGTCTGTTGTGACTTCTCAGATTAATTTGTGGGCATACGTTTAGGCATGTGTTGGATTTATCTATGAGTGATTTCTAGTCTAGTGTGAGAAGCTGTATGTTTCTCAGATGCTTTATGGTTTCCAAAAGATGATTTGTCCTAGAACGTGAACTGCAATTTACAGTGATTTGTTAATCCCCATTTATGTGTTTGTGTCTTTCTTGTACATTATTTGTGTCTTACGTGTACATTTTAAGAGTTGTTAACTGTAGGGTTCTGGAGACTTTATAATGTGACTTAAGTATGTAATTTTCATATAATAGATATGAAAAGTTACTGTCTAAAAATGAATTTGCAGTCTGATTATTTTGAGGCAACAAGTCATTTGCTAACCCATTAATGAAAGCAGACTAAAAGAAGTAGGTGCTTACACTGTATACGGTTGATCTTAGCTCACCAAGATTTTAGTGAGTGACAGCTGAAATATTTCTTTGAGTCTGTGAGGACGTGACTTTATTAACAGGTTGCAAGATGAGGATTTATATGTCTTAACATAGAATTATGTTTAAATGACATTGGTGAAGTAAAGATTTAGAACCTGATGTGCGCGTTTCCACAGTGCTCATAAAAAGCTTAATGTCTTTCTTTTCCGAGCTCCTGTTTTTGTATTTGCATCGATAACTGGAGAACATTTTCATTATGTTACTGACATCCAATCTCTTTACCTTTTGAAACATTCTGACTGTGCGTCTTACCGTGTTAGTGCTATGATTGCATACAGTTGTATTCTAATGTGGATATTAACTGCACTTTGCTGGTATGGAATTAAATGTTCCAAATGATTATTGTCAAGTAATAAAAGGCACAGCAGACAGAGAAGGCTCATATTCATCTACCGTGTTTATTCAGGGGTAACGTGCCAAAATGAAACTTTCATTGTCATGCCTGGCCTTCCACCACAGGGGTGCATGCTCTCACTTTGGGCCCAATTTATTTTCTCAGTAAATTGCAAAGCAGCCTGCTGTTTGTGTTATTGCATAAATTTATAAGTGGCGTCAATATTTTAAATAAAAATGGGACCTTCACTTCTGTCAGGAACCACAGTCACGGGCCTTTTGGAACAGTCAGAGTATTTCGTTAAAGAAGAAGGAAAAACAGCTGCTCCATTTTACCGTAGACTTCATACAGCTTTAATGTTCGTGTTTACTGAAGTGTTCTTTAATTGTAATGCTAGATTTCATTTAGAAAGGCACTATTTCAAGCAGCAAAGAAGGGTATTACAGGACAGGAAATTGAAGCCCTTTGTCTTTGTGAACTGTGGACTCCTACACTAAGTGAGGCCTCTCCTTATTGTTTTGTTGCATGCTGCATCCCTGGTGGATATCGCACTGCGTTTTTACCAGTGTGTTGGCGTGGTTAGCGGCCGTAGGCTCCCATCAGAGCAGAAGCAGTGGCGCTTTAAACCTGCCACGTCCTCCTTCAACATGAAAAAAGATCCTGTTCACTTATCTGTCTTCGGGTGTACTGATTTTGTTGATAACATTGTTACAGCTCTGTGCTAAATGTTCCTCTTTCACACAGGAGCCTGACCAAAGGGCATTTTTCTTAGCTCTCTCCTGTCGCTTTTCTCTTATATTTGTCCGAGAGCCGCTGGACCCAGTTTTTTTTTTCCCCTTCACTTGTGAAAACTTGGGCCAAAGTTAGCTTGGCGGACAGAACAGCGCACCCTTACAGGGTGTGGGCAACGGGGAGTGAGTATGATCTGTAGACCTGTTCCCATCACTCTGTCCTGGAAAGCCACCAGTATGATGAATTGCATACACTGCCAGGTTCACTTTCCATTTCTCAACTGGTGCACATAATTTAACGAGGTTAAACAAAATAAAAAAAAAAACAAAAAAAAATCTCAGGACTACAGAGCTCATTTATTGTGAGCGAGCACAGTATTTCCTGTTATGTCTTAGCTTGACAGTACAAGACTTGTTTCACCATCGTTCCTTTTTCCACTTCCTTCCATTAGCTCTTCCTCTGCCTTTGGTAGATGGCTGAACTAATTGACTGTATTAACTGATTATAGGGGTGGACTAATTCAATTACACATCAAATGTTGTTAGAAGTTATGCTATCAAACAGGACTGGACAGGTCTCTGATCAAAACAGTGATTTTATTATAATAGACTCTAGAGGAATTGGGCTGGATGACGGAATGGCGTGAAAACCAATCTGTTGTTGACATTTTGCTGAGATATTTAAAATTGTAAAGCACTCATTAAAATGAATCTGTCTGTTTTGTCACCTTTTTGTGTTTTAATTGCATTTTGACAAATTTATGAAGATGTCCGTAATTAATTTTTGGAGCAACCTCTTTGTATCGGTTATGAGACAAAGGTTGATGGTAATGAAAAGTAACTAAGTGTGTAAAGTGCCAAGGGCATTTTAGCTGGTCTCGTCAAGAGAATATGATATTATCTCTCATGTCCTGTTTTACTCTTTAGGTTCTGAAGGATAAAGTGAGAGGTTCAGGGTCCATAACGTGGATGAGCCATTTCAAAGTTTAACCTGGTTTTAGGTGTAATGTCTGGGAGAGCACTTACCTATTCTAGTTAGTGCTGTGGAACAAACGCTGGGAGATATGACTGTGTGTTTATTTGCATATTTATTGTGTTTATATGCAAACTCGGCTTTTTACAAGTAAATAGAAGACGTACAGTTACAGCCTCTTCAGTGGACTTTTGTGTTCTTAAGTGAGCAGTGGTCTTATGTCTGGGTGGGAAGAACCTTCCAGTATATAGTTTTACCAACACCAAATTTTGATAATTTGTTTTACTTTATTCAGTCATTTGTGTATGTAGTTTACAATGTACTGTACGTTCCACGGACAAATACAGGTACAGTACTAGAGTAACAGGAAAGCTCTTCACGTAGATACGGTTAGCAAGTGCCAGGCACTCAGCTCAGATTTTACTTTACACTATATACAATGTTGACACATATTGCTGAGGGACATAACCATGTATAAATACCCTAAAATACATACAGCATGTGACTTTTGCCTGTTACCTTTTGTAACTGGACAGACATTTCCTATTTATAAGTCTGTGTTAAACTGACCAGCCCACCTGTTTCTTCCAAAGTTTAACCAACTGAAAAATAAGAGTGACACAGTGTACAAGCGCAAATGGTTAAATAAAAAAAAAAAAAAGGCAAGGTAAAATGGCAAAAGGTTAGAAAACCTACAAAAGCCTTAAAATATGGCAAGCGTAGGAGCAGGGGGAGTCTTTTAAACTTGGATCTTTCTGTGTAACTGGTCAAGTGTGATTGAAAATGGGATACGGTGGAGATGGACAGCTCAGTGACCCAGTGACAAGCACATGGGTCTTTTCTCATAGTGGGTACTGATAGGCGAAAAATGTGTAAGGCATACATACATCAAAGACCTCAATAAAAGGATCATTCTAGAAGAGTATAGATAGAAGAATGACCAGTAGCTGTTTGGAAAAATTCAGTATGTTGTGTCTTTGGTTGATTGTTTTAAATTGATTTCTGGCAACATTATTCTGTATACAGTTTTTGTCTATAGTTTTTTTTTTTTTTTTTTTGCAAGCTGTATTTCATCCCTGCAAATCTGTTTTAATTAGTGTTTCATCACTAACTTTTGTTGGGTTGTAGGGCTGTTACTAAACAATATGTGATGGCTACGGGCTTAAACTAATGAAATGTGTACTTACGATACAAGTAACTGTACATTTGCATAAATTTAGCTGCTAATTGCAAATGGTTCTGTGTTTGTATGTGAATTTTATGCCATTTTGTCTCTAACTGGTCAATGATAAATGACTGTTAAATGTTATTTCTTTACCTGTGAATTCAAATTATGAAATTTCAGTCTTAAGGCATCCTGAAAGTGCAGGAATATGAGTAACAGCTCTCTGCAGTCCTGTCAGACAGTTTGGCCTGAGAGAGAGTGAGCGAGCGAGCGAGCGAGAGCTGTGTTGTCAGAGAGAATTCATTTAATCATCAGTGTAACATGTGAAAGCGCACAGAGCATTATTTTCACCGTGGGGATGCTTTGTTTCATCATGCTCAAAACCTCCTTTATTCAGTTCTTGTCATTAAACTATTTGAAGTTTACATTTAAAAGTCGCCTGTGTGCTTAACCACCAACATCAGTTAATTTATTTCCTGCAGTATTCCTCACTAGTTGATCAGTCACAACTTTACCTGATGTCATTTTCCCCAGGGCTTCGATGTATTGCTGTTCTTCCTTTATGTGAAAATGCAAGTATTAATATGTTAGCCATATATTAGCCACCTTTACTGTAAGAGCAAGAAGGTGCTAATATTCAGCTCTTATTTTCTCTTGTCACCCGTGATGTGATGCTCTTTAAATAGCCTTCTTCTGACTGCAATCCGCACTCATCATCACCAGTGTGTCAAATTTGGCCTGGAGTGCCCACCTGCGACCCTGCCAGAGAAATAATTCACTGTCAGTGTTTATTAACCCAAGGGTCCTCTCCACCAGCACCCACCTTTCTGCGTTGCACGCGAGCGCTGCTCCACTGGGGATGCGGCGCTGACCTCCCATTCCCACGCACTGTATTTCAGCTTTAGTATTGGACAGTTGACCGCAGCTGATCCTCAGACCCCATGCCACTGCTCCTTCTCCCTTTCAACCTCACTTATATATAATATAAAATCTTAAAATAATAAAATGCCTTTAGGGAACGTGTAGCACGCAGCTAATGGAAACTGACAGTGGAACTCCTGGTTTGTGTTGTGAGCACAAACACCTGCTGGCAGAAGCCTTACAGTACTTGTCCTTACCGGGTTCTCGTTGCCAGTGTTTTCAGTGTTTCCATGTTAAGGAGTCTACTAAGCAAGCGCATTAATAAATGAATGAAAGAGAAGGGGGATTGGGAGAAAATCTCAGAAGCCGTAATGGGGCCAAAGTATGAGGTAATAACACACTGTAGCAGTGTTATTCTACTGCCTTTCATAAGTGTGCATGTCTGCTTAGCTGCACAGCTTTTCTGCCATTATGTTTGGGCTAATGCACTGCATGAATTCTTTCCAACAAAGGACTGTACGCCCTCACCCGCCCCCCCCCACCCACTCCCCCCGGACACACGCTACAGCCTTCCAGAAAGCGTCTATACAGCCTTTACACAATGAATGAATGCGAGTATTAACAACATTAACATTTCTTTGAGAAATTGTTATACTTCAGCTTATCGCTGTGTTCTGCCAAGTGCTGTGTCTAGCCTACAATCGTGCCATTTTTATAATGTTATCTGAGCATTGCGTAAGACCGTAATCTTAGCACGAGAGATGCTTTTAGTGGTCATTAACATGACTGTGTTAATCTACTTTTTGTTCCATACTTGGGGCATAAAAAATAAATGACAGGGTAATATGTTAAATATAAACACCTATGGTGCAGGTAAAGCCATTATATATTTAACACAGATGCATTAAGGTGTCATGAAGTGATAAAAAATGTGATAAAGATTTTGATCATTTATAATGTTGTTGGGGAAAAAACATCTGAGAGGGAAAATCCATGCATAATGTTAAATGTGGCGTATTGGTGTTGCACCGAATTTGGTTTCACGGTGACAGGCATATTGATCTGATGACAGATTGCGCAACATGATTGTATATGTATGGACGTTCACGTAATCAGAAGGCAGCTTTATCCCTTTTAATGCTGTTTTGGATGTGTTCATTCAGAAATAAATGGAATGCCATATCGGTTTTGTAGTGGTAAATAAACATGTGTTGAGCTGTGTGTTTTGGCTGTGCACCAAGTGAGATCGGTGTGAGTGGAGACAGTGGCTTGCTTTGTGATATGCTCAGCTAGGGCAGCTGGCAGCACCAACCCATCAGCTGCAGGCAAATGCAGGAGGCCGTGCAGGCCCAGATTTTAGACAGCCTGCTAGTTAGGGGAAATCTCACCTAAACAGCTTCAGGTTAAGTCAGAATCACTTGTGCATTAGCTGTGCACAACGCATTAGCTACTTACAGACTGTGCAAAGATAGCTGTGCATGTACAAAGGTCTGCTTGGAGCATTTGATGAACATGATGCCATTGTGGAGTTCCCTGCTCCCTGCACCTTCACGTCCAGGTTATTCACCTCTGTAATATAATCATCACAGTACTGAAACTGAGTTGTGAGAAATTGTATACCGTCACAAGAAAGAAAAAATGTTTTAAGGCAGAAAAAGGTGTGTTTAATTAGTTGTTGGCTTTTCATAGGTAAAATAAAATGGCACACTGATGGATAAAATCAAGATGATTTATTGTATGGAAATTTTGGAATGAATGTTAGCTGATGTTGCGAAGTAGTGGTTAGTGTGAGCAGAAAACTGCTTATTAAGAATTTACTATTTAATGTGCTCTTGCTTAATATGTTCTGCTTATATCATACTCCTAAAATGTAAATACGTCTGAATATAGTATTAAATTGAGTAATTAAGTTGAGCTGTGTTTTGCTTGTTTTAACAAGGACTAGTGTGCACCATTTTTACTTAATGATAGTAGTCAACTTAACGACTTAAACCTTTGTTCCAAATTAGCTTTGTAATTAGAAGACCATCTGTGTTAATGTTTAGTATAGGGGTATAGTCTTCTGCCATTTCTGTGTAGTGAAAGTATGAGTAAATGACTGCAACTTAATACTCCACAGTTTGCCCAGTTTCACTGGTTTTTTTTTTTTTTTTTTTTTCTCATGGCATTCTGCCACGCTTTAATTTCTGGTCACATGACTACATGTGAACTTCCAGTAATGATGGTATAACTGGTAATGTGATTGGTTTTTCAAGTTTCAGCAGTTTTGTTTAGACTTTGTAAGCAGAGGCCAGTCATTAAGTTGATACACCAAGGAAGTATTTAAACTCTAGTTTATACTTCTGCTGTTTAATTAAAACACCGCAAACAATTTCAGCACAGAAAATGACTTTGGTTGGCATTTCTATCGTGTTCTGTGTATAAAGAAAGCCTTTTCTATAATGGTATTTTTGCCTGTTGCTTTTTTGTATCTCTAATTGCCCAAAATAATGTTTTTAAACACAAATATTTAGTTTTTACATTGTTTTTCCTATCAATATCAAACTCTCCTGTCTCCAGTTGGTAAACTATTAAATTGTTTGTCCCTGACTTTGTTTATAAACACTCCTGCTTAAGTGGTGGTTGTATAATCACATCGTTGTTGCTTAAAAGATTAGGCCTACAAGAGTAAGGAAGGTTATAGGACATAGGGCTGTTTCGTGCTGTACATTACCATGGGGGTTGAGGTGTTCCTAAATGTGATCTGCAGAGTACAACTTTCTCTGTAACATTGCTAACTCATATAGGCTTGATGGGGATATTATTGTAATTGTAATGTCTTTATGAAGGAGAAAATGTAAAAAGAAATAAGGAAGATTTAAGGCCCTGTGCTTACCTATGAATATTCCAAACTATGAACAGTAAGAATAGTCATGTTCAGAATTTTTCAGTAGAGAAAGTGCTTTGTTGTTAACAATTTAATCATTTCCCTGTTACTAGAAATAGTTTAGTGACCATGATGAAAGGTTTTATTAATTAATTAGGCTTAAGGTTAATGTTGCCAAAATTATATAAGGTGCATGCCATTGGCTATTACCTGTAAGTCATCCTTAACATCAGTGCAGTTGACTCGCATATGTTTGATGTAAAACCTATGTAGGCATAAAGTACTTGTGAAACAATATTGAATTTAAATTGATCTTATTCAGCCTTAAGATTCATGTTGTTATGGATTTATTGGATGAAATGGACATCTTTTGTTTTGCTTGTACAAGGTTGCCCAGTGCAAAATGGACCCCGGGCCAAGAGGTTGGATTTGTGGGGAGTCTGTATGTGAATGAGCGTGCTGCCTGAATGCACAGGATTGCAAACGCAGCAAGCTCCAGATGTAGGGTCCTGCACTGCCAGACCCACATTAGCCTGAGTGGGCCTGTCTTTGGGAAAGGAGCTTGCATGTATACTGGGACACCACACATTTGGAAGGGCGTTTGTACTGCACGTCGCTCTTGTCCTGTCAACATGACACCACTGTAGTCGCACTCAGGAGTTGGCTGTTTAACTAGGGTGTGGGCAGTGGGGGGGGGGGGGGTGTCGTTTACTCTTTGACAGTAGGAAATGGCATACTGACACCAAATAGAAGCTGTGCTTATGGTGAAAATAGTGTGTGTGATCCATAACCTTCATCAGACACCACCAGACACACTGCCGTCTGCACCAGGCTGCCCTTCGAGTGGAAACTCGTCTACAGCAACGCGTCTCAGAGTGGAGATCCTGAATTCCAGGGTCATAATAAAACATTTTGTAAGGAGTTGTTAAGCGGGGCAGTTTAGTAGCAACCTCCTCCATGGTGAGCACATGCTTTATGCACAAGGTGAAGTGAAGAAAGGGATTTATGTTCATTGGTCTGATGAACGTTTAACACAAGTGATTTTAACCACGCTAAATATTTGTTTTGATCAACACTAATTTGGAATTTTGATTTAAAGCAGAAACATGCCACCCTTAATTGTCTTTTTTTAACAAGTCTGTGAGAAAAGGTATGATTTCAGATTTGGCCTACATTGCCTGTTATTTATGTGTTAGTATTTGAGGGCTAGCATTAATAAACCTCTCCAAGCTGGCACACCGTTGTTCATCTGCCACTGAAGTGATATAGCATGATTGGCAGGTCATTATGCACATGACTGCGCTTGTGGTGTGCCTTCAGTGGGGAACATCTTCTGCCTTTTTGCCTGCTTCCTTTAGGCTTGCTGTTTGTCTGTGAGGATAACTTACAGCAAGGCTAGGGCATTATGACCACACGTGTGAACCTACAAGACGGTTTGGTTTTCCTGTTTTCTCCACCCACTTCCTTTAAATCCTTTATAGTGATGTCTTGAATGCTAACGCTATAGCTTGCCTTTGCTGTTTAAAACCAGCCTTCTTATCCCCATTTCTTAATACATGGTGTTTGTTATAGAACTTTGCATATGCAGTTTGCAAATGCTTTATGTATATGGGTAGACTGCACACTAGGATTAGCAGATATGTGGCATGTGAATCAGATCTGGTCACCAAGGTATCTGTTTGGCCAGTGCATGTCTCATAAACTCAGTGACGGGAGTATGAAACAAATCAACATTTGCAGTAAGGAACATTGATTTTAAAACCCTGCCAGAACCGTGTGTAAATGTTCTTACCTGCTATACACTTACCTGACTCCCCCACCGTCCTCCTTCCCACTGAACTTCCACAAAATTCTCAGTCTTCCTCTTATATCCCCGGGGTTTTAGAGCTGTCTAACGAGATAATCCCTATTTAACATAAATACCACCCTACCAAGTGGGTCTGCACTAATTAATTTTTAAATCTGTCTTTCTTTAAAAATCCTGGTTTCTGCCTGCCGTTTGTTTTTATTCATGCTTTACTGTGTCTGCAGTGTTTTAGTGCCTCGCTGCTTCAAGATATTGACACTGTTGCACTACATTGAAGTTGAACCAGTAATTTGAATGTTGAATTTAATCTATATTTTGAGTGTGTTGATGTGCAGTTGCGATTTTGTGTGTTACTTTGACCAGAGACAGTTTGGTCGATGAGCGCAGGCACAGAGTGTAAGTGTAAGGCAGCTGCAGGGATGTTGTTAGGACCTGCTGTCAAAGGTTAAGGATTATCCAGCGTTGCTTGTAATTTAGGATGTAGGAGAGGGAGGTCTAGTATGAAAGCAGACAGTATGCTGTGCTTCTTCCCTCCAGCCCACGGTGCTGAGGGACTTTGTGCTAACTGAACCAAAAAGCAACAGCTAATGGCTCTTGGTTGAGTTTCTTCTTGGCCGTCATTCATCTCCAGTTGAAGGCAAGCAAACCGTAATCCTCTCTGAAATGGGACAGTCAGAGACTTGTCAAAACAACGGCTGAGAGGCCCCTTGGCTAGCATCGAGCGTTTGTCTGCCTGTTCGCGTTGCATGAGCTTCAGCCCTCTGTGGTGGAGCATCTTGACGCGGAGAGCAGGACCCTGGGGGTTTCTCTTTCAGAGCCCTCTTTAGCTCAGAGTGTGTGCTGTTGCGCCAAGCCTGGCAGCGGAGGTGCTCAGCCTTCGGTTTCCCTGCTTCAAACCCTCAGCCCCTGGGGCCGTTTTGAGCCACCAGTTACGCTCGGGCTCTCTCCCTCAGTTTGTCTCTGTCTCTCGGTTGCTCTTGCTCCTCAGGAGTGCAGCTATTGACAGGCTGACTTCAGCACAGCACACTTCTCCAGTAGACTGCAGGTCACATTTATCCTTTTGCTTTGGTGCTGCTAGTGTAAGTGACAGTGCCCCTTCCCCCACTCCCTGTCTCTTCGATGCCTGGGTTCATTCAGTTACTGCTGGAAGTTAGTGTCAAAAATTTTTTTTTGGGATGTGTTATGTTTACTTTGAAGCTCACTCACTTTTGCATAATGTTAAATTTAGTAAAATTTCTATCTGAAATTTTATTACATGTGAAAATGTATTTAGATATACACTATATGTATACAGGGTGTCCATAAAGTCTCTTTACAGTTTCAATTCAATTTGTTTTGAAATTGTAAACAGACTTTATAGACCTGTGTGTGTGTGTGTGTGTGTGTGTGTACTTTTTTTTAATCCATTGCATTGTTATTCCGTGAGGCTAAAGGAAAAGCAGTCAGTTTAATTAAATACAGTACAGTTCTACAGTTTTGGTACTGTGGCTGATAGACTGATTTCACTGGGAAGGCATGTTCAGCCCTGTCATGTTAGAAATTGGAAGAAATATAAAGGCAGTATTATTCAATGAGCCAGTGGACTCAGCATGGGCGGCACTGACTGTCTGGTTTGCCATCTGGTTGGAAACCTGTCTTCTGTTCCATGCTGATGTGAGGGAGAAGACAGCTTATAAGAGAGCATGCTAATGAACAAAGGAGAAGTTTACGACTGAGTTTACATCTGCCCGGAGCCGCAGGCCCAGGGAGCTCCGAACTCAGTGTCGTCCTCACGCATGAAGGAGTGGAGCTTATGAACCTGCAGCTTATGTTGAACATGACATGCAATCAGGACAGCATCTCTGGGTGGAGTCTTTCTCCTGCTCTGGTGAGCACAGTTCCAATCATCATCACAGCGTTTGACCTAATGTACACTAAACATTATTAAAAACATTTTCAGCTTCCCAAGCCAGTGTTGTAAAAATTTAAGTTTTCTGTTTTTAATAGTACTTCATTAATACCATAGGGAAATTACTTCACTGCATTTAACCCTTTCTCTGGGAGGAGCAATGGGCAGCCACATGTGACACCAGGAGAGTGTCTTGCTCAAGGACATGCCAGGTGGCTGGGCTGGGATTCAAACTGAGAGACTTCTGCGTCCCAGCCTGATGTTCTACCCATTTACCCACCAGGCAGTTTGGTTCTACAGTCGATGCAAAAGGAAGCAGACAGAACTGCATTTCTTTTTGTTTAACCAGCTAAACTGGCAAGTGAATGGCGTGTAAAACAAGGGCAACAACACCATGCAAACGAAGTTAATCTTTCCTCTGTTTCACTGTGTAGCACAAAGGCGCACACGTCTGTGTGAGTGTATATATATATCTATGTATGCGTACATGTGCATACATACAAGTTTAAGTATTAAAGTGTCACTTGAAAAGGTGTTTGTATTTGTGCTGCTTTTAACTACTCTCTCATTAGACACCCATAAAAGGATAAACGATAAAATGAACCAATGGTATGTGTCAGGAAGAGAAGCCTTGTGTGGGAAGTTAAAGTAAATAGTTTGCACTAGAATGGCTGCTTGATCCCTCATTGATTAAAAAAGAAAGTAAATGAGCCATTACACTATTAAACACGAAGTAATACATTTTATTCTGCAGTGCATCACCTTATTAACTTTTTGTCCAGGTAATTTGTGCAGTATATAACGTGCTTTTGCTTATGTCACAGAGATTAATTGCCTTTAACATTAAGTTCACCATGTATTGGGTATCTGTTTTTTCATTTCTAATTAACGTAGCACATCATAGTACTTTTATTAAGAACATTTTGAAAGGGAAACGGATTCAGAAGTACATTCTGTCAAATTTGATGTGGTTTTTCATTAAACTTGCACAAGTAGGAAAGTTTTTGGTGGATACATTTTCCAGCATAGCACGTCTTAATTTATTGTCTGGAATTCTGGTGTTGCTAGTTTTGTGATCAAAGGATGCTTTCGATTTACTGCAGAGGAACAAGGTTATAGGGGATGTTCTCTCACTTTGCTTTCTCACAGCAGCATTGCATGTCGTTTACAGTTTCAAATTAAACTGGTGTACGTGTGCACGCATACTCACGTGTGTATGTATGTGTGTGTGTTTCCATCCTACTTCCATAGGTGTGAATGAACAATAAACAGCTCTGGTGGGGAATGTCAAAATCGTTCTTCTTTTAGAGTCTAAGTGACATATTGTTGGAACTGGGAAGCGGTGATAAGTCTTGCATGCATAATTGGAGTGGAGTACATCAGATGGGGAGTTCTGCTTTGTAATTAATTTACTGTGCACTTGAAGCTATTTAAAGTGCACTGACGCTAAATATGTTTGCAGGGTGACCTGTGGTGTACATTATTTTTCATTTAACTTTGCCGTCAGCGGAAGTGCACCACATGCTGATTCAGCATGACTCAGGTTGTATACATTAAGGTTTAAGTGTACAATGGAATTTGTCTACAGTATAGCCCAGTCCTTCATCCGGTAAGGATTGCTGATATACATCTTGATAATGGAGTGTATTTGAATCGTGTTGATTTTTCTGTTACAACAGCAAAAGATTGCTTTTATATATACAATTGACAGGATTGCAAGTATGTCACTGTCTTTGTTGAATTGGATGAAGGTTAGGTTCAAATTGAAGAATGCTGTCCTAAAGCTGAACTAAATTAAACCTCAGTCCTTTGGGTGCATAACACTGGAGACTGTTGGTCCATAAAACGGTAAATGATAAAAGGGATTAATTTGCCAAGAGCTGGGCGCAGGGCTGCCAGGCAGTCTGAATAGTGAAGACTGAGCTGAATGTTGAATGGCTTTGTCTTGAGAGAGCACCCACCTCTGGCACAAACGAGGGTGTTCTTTCCCAGGGAGCCAAGCACGGGCGAACAGTCGTGCCCGCCCTTTGCGACAGCAGATGGGCTTCTCTCCTGAGAAAGATTAATGAGGACATAGGCGTTGTCCACCACCTGGCCAGGACACGCTCAGTTCATTTGGAAGTCAGAGCCAGTGGTGATATTGACAAAGCGAATCGCCAAGTCACGTGCGAGAGATATATTGATATCAGAAAGCTCAGGGCTCTTGAAGTTGGCAATATCATAAATGCCCTGCAGCATATGATATGGGTTGATGGCAGTGCCATGTAACTCCTGCCATTTTAACATATAGGTGTTCTCTTTAGTCATTTTCATTTTTTAGAAATGACTGTCCAATGAATAGTATAGTGCATATTTGCCTGAATGATATCTCCTATGGTAACTGCCATTGATTGAAAATTGAATGGGAAATTCTTGTTATAGCAACTTGAACATACTCAGTTAATTATATGTAGAACGTCACACACAGGCATGCTGTGATTGTTGTTGGCTTGCCCTTTACACACGACATCTCGTTCTTACAACACATTGAAAATTAACTGACCGGCCGTAGGTTCTATTTTCCTTCCAAAATCCACAGTTGTGGAAACAACGCACTGTTTAATGTCACTTTTCTGCACACAATTTTGTGTGCAGACTTCCCTTACCTCAACAGTATCTGAGAACTGTGCGCTTTCCAGTCCATAATCTTAATTATTATCCCTGTATAGGTGAAGAGATTAAAATGTCCTTAGTGGTACTTTTAAATAGGAACATTTGGAAAGCTATTGTTTGAAAACCCAACAAAACATTTTTTAGACAGCTATCTTGATAAATCCTTCTATAAAGCATGTTGTTAATCTGCATAATATATTCATTGTTTTCCATTTTAATTTACAGCATTATTTTAATATAAAAGTTTTGAAATTTAACTTGGCATTCATATCAAATCAAATCGCCCTCCTGCTGTGCAAGTCTCTACAGGAATTCAGGAACTGTGCAAGATTAGCAATCAATACTTATAATTAAATGCGTTATTAACACTACATTAGATTTGTCTCTACCCTGTAAAAAAACAATAATAATAAAACAGCAGCTGTGTGTCTGCATGTGTGTACGAGAATGTCCTTTGATTTTTGAAGTCTTTTGTACCGTGTTTTTGGTGCTTGTACCTTGAATAATTTTGAGATGTACATGTGAGTGTTGGTTTTGTTTGCTTGTCTGCTTTGTTTTCTGGTTCACCTGTCCTTTTGAAAGTTGGGGAGCTAGTTTTCTGAAGGAGTTTGAACACTTGTGTGTGACTTAATTACTTGTGACAGTCTGCCTATGAAGTTACTGCTACATCTCTCTCATTTCAGTGTGTTTGTTAGGTGAGGTTCAGTTGTGCACTTGAACTGGAATTCCTTGTATTGGACATTTTAAATCCATTATGGTTGCCATCTCTTTTTCTGAAGCATCTCATGCAAGTGTCTGATATTTTGCATTGAACTTGGGTGGGGAAAATAGTCAGAGTTGTGACTAATGAACACAATAGTTAAAACTGGAGTGTTAAATCTGCTTATGAAGACATCTGAAGTCTGTGAGTGGTGAAGACTTTCAAACATTGTTTGTGAATGTGCTACATTGTTTTAATTCTTGTATTAGATGGTTTGGACACGTGCAGAGGAGGGATACAGAGTATATAGGGAAAAGAATTCTGAGGATGGAGCTGCCAGACAGGAGGAGAAGAGGAAGGCCAAAGAGGAGGTTCGTGGACGTAGTAAGGGAGGATATGAAAGAGGTTGAGGTGACAGAGGAAGTTGCAGACAACAGGTTGGTATGGAAAAAGATGATCCGCTCTGGCGACCATTAGAGGAAGCAGCCGAAAGAAGTAGTAGTCAACAGTCTTGTGTGATTATTGTGTATACACTCTTGGTACATACTGTAAAGGGCTCCTTTTAAGTGATTTCCTTTTTGTTTGTCATCAAAAAATGTACTCACTCTATAGTGGCCTGTAATGTCATCTTGTAGTAGTTAATTCAATCGCCTCTGTTGATTATTATTTAAATGTTTTTTGCAACACCCACTTTGTAGCTCCAGTTCTCATTAGTGAGTGGCGTTTCAGCAGAGGTGTATTTAAAGTAACACAAGGCTTTTTCTCTTACCTGTGATGTGGATGTTTCCCCTTTGACTGAGGTGCGAGCGGTTACAGCGTCTCAGATGCAGGAATGTTGTGGTGTAGTTTTGCATACAGGCGCATTACTTGCCATGCTTGGTGCATGGCTTCTTCCCGTTTCATCTAAGAGTTTTGCTCCTGCTTGAGGACCCTCGCTGCTGCTGCAATCAAAAGAGACGTTTTCAGAAAACTGTATCTAAAAATGACTGTCTTAATTATAGTCATTTTGGCCCCGAGATAAGCCTCATTACAGGCCAATTTGCCTTCCATCAGTAAAAAAGGGCAGCCTGCAATGATAGATGATAGAAAGCAGAAAGAATATTGAGAGATCCTGTTAACCTGGTGACTAATTAGCAGGAGGTGCAGGATTTAAGACCAGGCGAGTAAATGACAAGTCCATGTGCTTCCCAGAAGACTAAAGATGAAAAGGGGGTTTTGGGCATTTGGTTTCAGACATGGGGAAAATGTATCCTCTCTTTTTGGATTGCACTGTATAACAATAAGCTGACTTGAATCATTTTTCTAATTTCCTTCCTATATATGCTGACATTTTTTTCTTTGATTTGTATGGAGGACAAAACATGACTTAAAAATGAAAAAATATTTGGTTTCACATTAATTCTTGCTTTGACATTAATTCTTGGCAAGAATAAATGCACATGTGGAATAAATGAATGAAAAGTTAAATTAACTGTTTGACATAACTAAATCTAAAAGTAAATTTATTTTTACCAGCTATTTCCAGAATTATTTATTGTATTTATTTATTCTGAATTTCTACATTTATTTACAGACTTCATATGTTAATGAGGTACTTCCAGCCCATTGGTTTGATTACTTTTGCCTTGTTTTTGAACAGGTTTGCGGTGCTGTTGAAAGTGAATGTTATTACTGTCACACCAATAATATGGTTTTGGGAAAAGACCTGTTTATGGCATTAAATCCGTTAATTGTTTCTGTTCAAAACAGTAATTTCAGTAAGCGAAAGCCTTTGTATGTATCAAATCTATGAACTTATTTTCAATAAAGGTCTTAGCAAAGGCTAAAACCTTGTTCACACTATACAATTTGCAAGGAGTTTAGATCATTGTCTGATTTGCATTGTAGGACTCGCAGCTGGCCTGACAGCGTGTGGTGTCACAGGGGTGTCCCCAGGATCAATTGCAAATGATTGGCATTGAGTGTCGAGGGCATGCATGAAGAAGCTTGTTTTCGCCCTTCCTCTGAAGTGCAGGCAATGCAGGCCGTGTGTCTGTTCATTTGCGTTCAAAGAGCTTGAGCAGCATTGCACTCTGTGGACACCGCAACCAACTGTAGCTGCCTTTTAGATCCTTGGAAGAAGAATTCAAGCTTACAAGAGCAAGAAAGGTGATACAGTACAGGGACTCAAGGGATCCAAAAGCAGGGATCCAGGTAAGAACTGGTAGAAAGTAGGGAGGGGAGGAGGCCGTTCAGTAAGTAGAGGCAAGGCTGCGTCACAGGGGGTTTGTGAGAGTGGTCACACGGGGCCTACCCGGGCTAGGATACTTTCCCACACCCCAACTAAACACCATTACAGGGAAGGAAAGGCAGCGCTTAGTCCAGGAAGTAGTGAAAGCAGAAGGGGAAGAGATGAGAACCTGCAAAGCAGTGGGTTTATAGCAACAAAAAGCTTGGACGAGATGGGAGGATGTGGTCCAGAGGAAAGTAACCTGTGTTCAAAGAGATCTGAAAAAATGACTGCATCGCATAAGATTGCTGATCCAGACAGTGTATGATGTCCTTCCAAGTCCAGTAAGTCTGCATATGTGGGGCAAAGCAGAGTTACAAGCATGCCCATTGTGCTTCAAGTGTGGAACCTTGGATCACTTCCTTAACTGCTGTGGAAAGGCACTTGCAGAAGGATGGTACCGTTGGAAGCATGATCAGGTTATTAAAACCATTGCTGAAGCTGTCAGCACAGGAATTTAGTGGGTGAAGTGGACTCGACCAACCATCACTTTTGTCAGAGCCAGAGAGCAGCCAAAACCCAATAGAAAGAACAACTTCAGGAATCCTGACCTCTGGAAGAGACTGGCAGCTGTTGGTGACGTTGTTATGGCGTTCAAGTCTACTCAGCAAGTTGTGTACCACGTTTTTGGAAATATAAAACATCTGTGTTTTTTATTTATTTATTTATTTATTTTTACTGTAACCCTTATAATGTAATGGTAAAATGGTACTGCTATTGTTAACTGCTTTTTAGCTTCTATGCTAGCTTGCACATCTCTCAGAACCACACACTTCTACTTCTCCTATTGACTTACATGCCTCTGTTGGAGGTGATTGAATAAGTTTGTTTTGCTGCCATAGACTTTACAAGTTTGTTCAACGTCAGATTCTATAACCAAAATACTCCCAAATGATTGAACAGACACTGACGGTTTTATAATGACAGAGGAGACCCTGACAGCTCCTTGTTGATCCGTGTGCTGCCAGCGTGCTACAGTGTGATTGCGTTTTAGAGGTGGGTTATTTCACAAGAATGTGCCGAACGTACTGTCATTACCCAGTTTAAAGTAAATCGAGATTTTCACTTTTACACATCGTTCTAAACCAAAAAATCTATTTCATCTATAAAATCCATTTATTGCTTTTCTCTAAGAAGGATAAAGTTTATTGCCAATATTGCATGAACTTGGGTACTCCATTTCAATTAGGAAAAATTCAGAAATACGCAAATGAATTTATGTAATGTTGCAGAATGCCTTAATCACATATTGGGAACTGTATGTAATCAGCCACCTGTTTCTTTTAAAGTAAATATTAACATTAGGAATATTAGTGGCTGAGAATTTGTCTCTTAGCTTTGAACTGGTGGACAATGTAGCTGGAATAATATATTTTTTCTTTTTTCTGTCAGTAACATTACTTTTATTTTTCCAAATATTCTTTTTAGCGCAGAGAAAAATAGAGGGAAATTTCTCTCATATTATTTCAGGTCATCATTAGGATTGTGGTTAACCAAAATTGTGTGTGCAGGATGAATTATTGAGCTGTGTGAGATACTAAAGTAACACAGTCCATTTGATTAACATTTATGGAGTACATTTGTGGAGCTGCCAGTGTTCGCTGTGTCTGTGCTTTGCTAATTGTCAGATGGTTTAAATTGAAGCCACCTTAATGTAGCAAAGCTCTCAGAGAGGCATTGAATGAATTCCACTAAGGATCCTCAAGGGAGGGGTCGGTAGGGGGTTTGTACAATTGATGGGCTCTTGCCTGTAACGATTGTGCACTAGTTGGCAGGTGAGACTGAGCTGTACGTTACAGCTTTACTTTAAAGTTTCATACCACCAGGAAAGGTAAGGTTTTACTGTTAAAACAAAATGTTAAATCTTAAAGAGAATATTCATAAGGTCGAATTTATACCCCAATTAATTTAGGAAACAAAATCAGGAAGGAAGAGATGTTAAAAACTGAGATTAAAAACCAGACTTGGAATCAAGGAATAAAGATGAATTTCTTTATGCAAGAAATTTTGGTGTATCCAGAAAATTAGCTAGGATGAATGCCAGATTGCCCCCTGTATACTATTGCTACAGAAGGCCCCAAGTCTTTAAAATGGATTAATTATTTACATGGGTATTGGCATTATTTGTTTGCTTGGATTATCCTACCAACACATTTTCTCCCCTCTAAGAACAAAGGTAAGGTAACAAATTAAAGCAGTCAATGGATCAAGTCCAGTGTCCATTAGTGTATTTTATCTCTGGTGCTGCTATTATCTCAGGTTTTTCTGTCTTGCTTACACTTTGTTTGACCCTTAGATAAGTTTCTTCTCTTTCCCCCCCAAGTCATGCTATAGTGCACAAAAACAAGTATGAAGAAATGGTCGATTCTGGCAATGACCCAACTGTTGTATTTTGGAGGATACAGTGAAAATAGGTTTCATCCATTTTGTTTATTTTATGCCTTCATAACTGCAAAGAAGGAGAAGCGGTTTTGATGAATGCTTGTTGATAAGGCCTGTGTCACTAGAGGACTGTTAAAGTGTAGTGCTCATCTCTATCTCTTTCTACATGGCATGATGTGAGGGAAGTGAGGAGACCAACCATCTTCATTTGTTACAGCTGCAGAAGTTGTCTCCTGCCTAAATCTATCTCACTTATGAGTTAGGAACTGACTGGGGCAGATGCACAGAACAGCAGGGTTTCCAAACAATAGACCGCTGATGTCAAAACTGAGCAGTAATTGGAATGGTGGCTCTTCAAAGACCAAGAACTGAAATGGTATTAAACTGATTTTAAAAAGCTGTGAAAACAGCACATTGACCCACCAAATACCAGTCTTACCAGAGTTTCATGAACATAGATTTAGAAAAGATTGCATGTCATAATAGGAAGTTTTCTACTTGGTCTTCTGGTTTGTCTACACAACACACATTGACAGCACAGCAGTCAGTTTTAGTATTGTCTGAGATTAGCATTCCAAATCAATCTGTTCTGCTACTATTGGTTGTATTCTAAAAACATTTTAATTGTGAAATTTGTTGCCACCTGAAATTTTTTCCCCCCCAAGAAATGACATCCAATATTTGCAGATGCTCATAAATGGTTTATTTAGGATATACATATTTTTATTGTTGAAAAAGAAGTTTGATCTTGTTGTTAATGTTCTGTAAACATCAGTAATTAATGTCTATTTGTGAGGCTGCCCAGTCCATGATAAGGAAAAATACCACCTTTGTTCAGCTATTTTTTTTTTTTTTTTTTTTTTTTTTAAGCAGTTGAGGGCCACTTCTGAGTATCCGTTCTAACCTTGACTGCACAGTTTTGCTGTTGGAAGATTAGACCACTTCTATTGCAATTAAAATGTGCTGTTTTGAGCCATGGGATATCCAATAAATTGAAAGCATCAGAGCCTTGTAGTAAAGAAAGTGTTCAAAGCCAAATATCCCTTTACTGGACAGGAGAATTTGAATCGTTGATTATCAGAGAGCTAAAAATAACCACAAATGTCTGATTACTAGATTTAGCATAGTGCAGCTTTGATGCTAAATAGCTCTCGTTGGATTGTGAAGCGTTTTCTCTGTCAAGAGGTTGTAATTGTAATGGAGGGAAAGAAGCCATTTTAATATGATACCTTGTAATTCGGTCCAATCATAATCGCGCAGCTGCAAGTGGTAACGCAGTGTGTGCTCCAAACGCTGGGGTAATGATCTCATCGACATTTAATCACTAATCAGGATGGGAAAGGCTTCTGCCTCAAATGGAGAATAATGATCAGCTGTGGTAATAATGAACTGATAAAGGATAAATCATTAGTGGAATGCTAAATTATTTCTGCTATGAGAAGTAAGTGGCTCAGTTGTGATTAAAATTGTCAGTGAGCAATGCAGTATTGTAACCAATAGTTATGGAAGATTTATAATACCAAGACTGTGTGTATCACACGAAATCGGCTTGTAATTATTCCAGTGTGTCAAGTGTGTTTTTAGGTTTCATTTATTTGTATTTTATGATTACGTTTTTGAAAACTGTAAAATTGCTCAATGGAGTGGCCTGAGTGGATGGGAATTATATATTCTCAGTAGATTTATTATTATTAAAAATATAATATTATTATTATTTAATTATTATTATTCACCTATTTTTCACTTATTCGTTTATTTTCTTTTTAAGCCTTCTAAAATTTTTGAATTTATAATGATCAGTGTCCTGGTTGTATGAATTTTATAATTGTATTTTAAGACTCTTTCCAATATTCTACATATTAATTAGGTTTATGAGATTTTATACCCATCTGTATTTTTCATCTGTACCAAAAAATGGGAAGTATTTAACAGAGTTAATTATTCATGTGGTTTCTATACTGGTAATTCTTATTCTGAAGAAGGATTTAATTAACTTGTTGATGACACTGAATGATCCCCAGTAACTCACGAGTATCCATGGTTTAGTGAGTCGTGTGTAAGGTTTCTTTGTTCATAAGCACAGGGGGAATGCAAGTGGCTACAAATCCTGTTTTGCTTTGACATTGTATTAAAAAATAGAACTGGGGACTGGTGGATAAGCTTATAGGACTGTTTAACTTTGCACAGTATTAATCTGTTAGTTTAACAAAGGTAGGGTTTGCCACTGGTGACAGTAACCAGTTTCCTGGAAGTGACAAGACTGATGATGATTCCGTAAGTAAAAGATTTCCGTGTTCTCAGCAGGACACATTGGCTCATGGTATAAAATGTCCTGCAAGTAGCATGTTTCTTCACTGCAATTATACTGCAAAGGATCAAGCAGCACGCAATCATAAAGAAGAGCTCTGTGCGGTTCATTTGGTAATTGTGGATGGAGGCCGTGAGCGTTGATAAAATGCAATACGAGCCCCAGACCAGATGGGGGAGAGAGGGCGTCTCTGGCCTCCTGAGGTGCCTCGGGTAGTGAAACGCAGTGCAGGAAGGCCAAATGGGAGAGAGGGAGCATTTCTGGCTTCCTCCAAAGTGGCTCAGCTGGTATTTCCTTCCTGCTGCAGTGCAGTGCTCCACCTGTGTTTTACATTCTCTCCCCCGGACATAGAAAGTGTCCCGCGATGACCCCAGTGATATGCCCACCTGACATCTTCATGAAGCTGAACCATGTGGATGTGCTGAGGCATTAATAAGCCAGCCGAGACACCGTTTCTCATCCTCAGGTCTTTGTGAAGGTGGTCCACCCCAGGGGGGGGATCAGTCACTCACATTTCACTGGCAGGAGTTCATCTGCAAAGGCAATGTGCTACACTCTGATACATAGACTGTTAACATTTTGGTATTCCACTATAGTCTGAAGGACTTAAATTTTTTTTTTTTTTTAAAGAAATATGTGCAATATGTAAAACAAATCTTAAGGATGTTTATCTTTATTTTCAGGAGGAGGAGGATAGTTTGATTTAATAGACTGGCTTGATAACCACGTTTGAGTGGCAAAGTTTTGATGTTTATTGCTGAGCTTGACTTCAATTTCATTATACAATAGACATGCAGATATGTTTTCTTGAGCCTCCTGGTTATGGTTAATATTACCCACTGCGTGTACATCGTCTGTCTGTGCAATGTCTCTGTCGCTGCACGCCCAGTCCTATATGGGTTTAGAGGCCAAACACTTGTTCTGTCCAGAGAGTGGACATGAGCTATTATTCAGTTTGGAGTTTCGTTGTCAAATGTGTGGCTGTTCGTTGTGTTCACTGCTCATGTTTTAAAGTTCTGTTTTTCTGTGCACAATTTACCATTGTTCATCATATTCACATGAGGCTATGTTGTGTTTTATAGTCGTCAGTCCCATTTATCATAAGCAGGGTCGTGAAAATTCACAAAAGTATCTGTAAATGGTGTGATCATGCATTGTTTTTTAATCTCCTGGGGTGTTCTGCAGTCAGTGCGTGGGTGTCACAGTATATATCTGAGCTAATCCCATATTGTTTGGTGAAATGTCCGTGAAACACATTATGCTGCGATGGCTTCTCTGACCTAGCCAATCAACAAAAACTTTCTAACTTGATTGACTGCAACAGTTCTGTATGCTAATGGATGCAAGTGTGAGAGTTGACAGGTGTGTTGAAAATGAACCTGTAGCTTCTACATGGTAACAAAAATATGCTTAGAAAAGGAAAAAAGTGTGGAGTGGCAATGACCTCTCAGAGCAGAGAATTCTTTCATTTTGTTGATCAGCAGAAATGAAAGCAGGTGATGAATCACGATCAGACAGAGGCCGTGGTTAAGTTCCTCTGAGTCTGGATGATAAGAGTATTCTGCTTGATAAGCATTACGTGTGCGAGCAACACTTTAGCTGTTGAGAAGATAACACAAGTTGTATGTGTAGAATTTAAATGATTCAAATTGTAGTAATTCAATTTACATGATAAGAGCATGTAGACGTTGTACTGTACCCTTCTGCTGTCCAGTGTTTAGACGGCCTGAATTAATTGGAAATGGAGGTGTTAGAACCCTTTACTTTTTGGGGAGCTCCATTTCGGTAAATATCACCAGGTGTTGAAGTTACATATGGTACTAGTTTGAGCCGTTTGATCGATTTGTCTTGATACAGGATGATAGAGGAATAGTTATCAGTGTTTGCTATGCAGATGACCTAATGAACAGAACCAGCGGCAATATAACCTTACTGATTAGATCTGAGTGCTGCTGTGGTGACTTCTCCCTCAGTCTCTTAGGGCACCACAAGTTTAAGAAGGACCATTTTTGCTATTAAAGATTTTGTGGTACTTATAATGCAGCTCACTAGACGCATAGTTGTCACTGACCTTTAGGAAATTAAACATATATCAATATAGCAATATGCCTGCTTTTTTCAACCTTGCAAAGCATTTAAAAGGTTTTCAAAAGGGGAAATCATTCAGATATTGGCGGGGTTTATAAAATACCGCAGTGTTTTCATGTATGTGTGTGACCCAGACCACTGCGGTGCAGCAAACCCAAGCGTGTTTCGCCAGAGGCCTGCATGGTCACTCGCACCACGTGCTGTGTCACGAACACACGTCGGCGCCTGCCGTCAGCGTGACGGATGCACCCCTCGGAGTCATTTGCATTTGTTTCGAGTGCGGCGCAGCGCCACAAAGCGTGACACTTAGATGAACGGCGCATTCTGGCAGCAGCGTCCACGCAGCTGCACGTCTGGGTGGGTGGGTGGGGGGGTTGTTGGCGAAGCAGTCCCACAGACGGAGCCCATCCGCTCCGTCACCGCCAGCACTGTAATTTCCCGCCGCTCTCTCGCCTATCTCCCAAATCCAGTGGAGTGCACGGGGCTGGTGTGCTGAGATACTCGCCGTTTGATTTACAATGTAAAAGGCCCTGCCAGTGCTGATGAAGGGTGTGTTTGAATGAAATTACTGCTGTAAGGTGCGGTGATGGATGGTCCCTTATTTGTGCGTCTTGGGGGATCGTGACACTCATCAGCAAGGCCTGCAGCAGGCAACACTGGCACAACCCCCCCACCCCCCCACCTGCCTTTGTGATCTTGCTCGGCACACTGAACGCCAAGTCATATCTAGCACTCAGCCAGTAGAGCTTTAATGAAAGTGACAAACTTCTTGCCTGCTTTCTCCTCACTTAATTAGATGATTTAAGATGAGTTTAATTATGCACATGACGTGTTTTTTGTGAGATTTCATGTATGAGATGCGTCTGTGTCAGGATTTTTCATTTTCAATAGCTGTTATGCAAAAACACCTCTCGCAAACTAACACCTGTCAGTGTGTAGTCTGGTTGTAAGGAAAATGATAACAGGAGCTTACTTTTATTTTAATTTAAAATATTAAATATGATCACTCATTACATAAAAGTCCATTTCTAGCTCCATTACATAACTTTTATTGCTGTTAAATTCAGGCAGCTGGCAGAGATCTGCCAGTTTAAACTCAAAATGGTGCCAGTTTGTAAACAGGAACATGAAAGCAGACCTCAGTCTTTTATTTTCTTCTGTCTTTTAGTTTGTGTACTTTGCTGCTTGTGCCCATTCATCTTTGTGTGCGTTAATGATTACTGTCAGGTCAGCTTGCAGCCCTCTTCTCCCACTCAATACATCCCATTTGATGTGTAAACCATCGGCGTATGCCTGCCCATAAAAACCCTGAGTCTTTGTCATGTCTAATGATCTTCAAAACGGGGGGCTGGCGTAAAGGCAGCGCTCAGCACAGGTAAACGGGTGCAATGAGCAGCGTCTCAGTGCTATAAATCACGCTGAGCAGGACAAGCCTGGGAGAGACAGGCCAGCGGCTTGTGACCTGCGGAGCACCGCAAGGCGCGTGGGAACATGATTATCCGCAGCGCGTGCTCAAGAGCAGCTCCGGATGCTCGTTAGGCAGGTCACGCGTGACTGTTTGTTGGGCTGCTTTGAATGTTGACGCAAACTCTTCGTCCACACGCAAGGTTACCGTGCTCCGAGAGGCTTAATGAGAGCCGCGGTCGGATTGTTCTGCCTGACCTGACTGCACATTGCTAACGCTTGCAGTTGGGCTCATATACAGTGAATGGCGCCCTGCTGAGAGGAGACAAGTGTAGACACACCTTGGGGGAATGATTAATCTCAGGAGAGGCAGCTTTTAGCTTAGTGATCTTGTGAACAATGATCTTGGTCTTAGTAGAGTGCGAGTTGTAATGTCATTGACTGACAAATTGTAATGCGGTTGTTGCGTTTTATGTTGTGCTCGGGAGAGATTATATTGGGAATCACATAAAAAATAAATGGTACTAAATGGAATGTATGGAGGTATTTCTGCACATTAATGATTTTGCCTAGATAAACACGTGTCTTAATGGGTAGGAAATCAGGCTGGGGTGTGGAAGTCCCCCGTTTGGAATCCCAGCCCAGTCACCAGGTGTGTCCCTGAGCAAGACACTCCATGCTAGCAAAATGGCTGCCCACTGCTCCCCCAGGTTTAATACAGAGAATGAATCTCACCGTTGTGGGACAAATAAGGGATTGTAGAAAGCAAATAAAATACCGGACACATTATTGAGCTTGTGACAGTCTTTAAAGAAATACATAATTATGTGATGTATTGTTAAGGCAGTCATAAAGGCTCTACTCAGAATGCAATGCAGTGGACATTTTGGTTCCAGATAGACATGAAATCAAATCCCATTCAATTTTTTTACAGATGACCTCCATTGTAAGTCAGTATTATAAGTAGAAACGTTCTTTATATGACATTATGTGAATAATACCTGCAATGGCAGGTTTTTAAAACGCTTTTTTAATGTCTCGCAGAATGTAGGACTTCTTAATGTGTCCTACTGCATTCTTATACTATAACTAAAATCTTACTAAAAATTCAAACCTGACCAAGAGCAAATAAAGCTATTTTGTAGTCAGTAACACTAATGACTGAAATGACTATTTAAATTAAAAATGTCACATATTATCTACTTTTCATTTGTGTGTTATAGGTCCTTCTCAGAAGGTGTTTTACGAAAACACTTGGGAAGCCGAAGCTGTAGACAAAACGAAGAGCAATGAAACTCTTTAAAATAAAACGCGCTACATGCAAATAGCTGTAATGCAGGCACCTGAGTAATGTGGTAGCTGCTGGTCACGTATTTAATGTAATGAATATCAAGAGTGTTCATAAGTTGTCTGTGTTGTTAGTTACTGAAAGCCTGTTGTTAATATGAGAATGTTTGTAACATGCTAACATGTTCCCAGAACATTATTTTCTCCATGGTTTAAGGACTAATAATGCAGATTTACATTCACATTATCTGCATGAGTTTATCAATTTTTTGTGATGTTTAAGAGTTTAATTTGTCCATGTTACATACCATTTAATTCACAGATGTGTCCTGTGGTACAAATCAATGCCTATTTGTCAGAAATCCTGCTAGAAATAGTGTCCTTTAAAAATTGCCACTTCCTCATGTTGTTTAAAAGTGCCTGTTGAACTGCAATTGAGGTAGTAAAAGCACAGGAGTGTGTGCAGTTTCAGTGTGAATGCACACATTCTCTTTGAATTATATCAACCTTTGAGTAAAAATATTTGTAACAAAAAAGAGTTTCTGTATATTGCAACTGATTGTCCTTAGCTGGCGATACTGGTGTTTGTATACTGACTTGTTGACAGGCGCATAAGTAAAATAGGTGGTTATACAGTGAGCTTACTACTGTGTCGAGTGCAGTACTGTGGTAAATGCCAGCATTTGTGCCATGTGTTGTTTTAAATGTGTTTTTTGTACAGTATATGCTTTACCAGAAGTGGAGGCGTTTTTCTGCACTTGCTGCTTGTTTGAAGAGCGTTACAGGTGTCAGGTGGACAAGCGAGTGTTTAGAGCAGTATGCTTGTAACAGTGAATGGAGTGCAGCCTCTACGCTTCTGCATTCTGGTCCAAGTTAGGTTTGATTTCCTGCCTCTGGAGAGAGCAAACTGTCTTAGCTGCAAGGCTCAAGTCAACAAGAGGACCTATTACGTTTGCAGTGTAGATGTTCAGGGGATGTCTCTCGGCTCAACTTGAAAGTTTTTTCATTTTATTTTTTATTTTTTTAAGGGAAACTTCAGATTTCCATTTGAGCCTGTGTTGTTATGGTTAGATCTTTCAAATTGAGGCCTCTTAAAAATAAGGTTAAAAAAGTAATAAAATGCTGACCTTCTTTTGTATTTTTCAGTTTCTCTTTAACCACTTGTAATGCTGTAAAACATTATTTGTGCTTCTTGCAGAAGAATAAGAAACAGCATAAAACATTTGTACTCCATTAATCATTCTTGGTTAGTTCTCAAGATGATGCCTAGCATGCTAACATTGTGCTGCTAACAGACTTTGAGATTGTGTGTGTGTGTTTGTGTGTGTGTGTGTTGTCTTAAAGTGTTTAGCAAATTAATTCCATAGGGAGTATTTGAGTTGTAGTGAAGGTTTCCTACCTCGTTGAGGAGGGTGTTTTCTGCACATCTCTGTAAACATAAATAAAATTATCCTCAAAGGGCCTTTCTACAATCCTATCTGATGTAATAAATACAGATTCAGTGAACACTTGGACATGGAGTACAGTATGAAACAGAAGATGCATGAAGATACTGTGAGCATTATATAAGGTTTTCTCAATAGTATACAGTGTCACATGATGTGTCATTGAAGGGTTTTTAATGTAAAAAGGCATTTCTTATACCATTCAACTCACATTAGTTGTTCTGCAGGAGAGACTAGTGCACTATACCTTTTCCCTCCAGATCTACTTACATTTAAATTGAATGTATTTATCCGTTCTCTATACCGCGTATCCAATTCAGGGTTGCGGGATGCCTGGAGTCCATCCCAGGTAGCAAAAGGCATAGGGCAAGGGACATCCTGGGCAGGGTGCCAACCCACTGCAGGGCACACGCACACTATGGGCAATTTGGAGACACCAGTCAACCTAGCCCGCATGTCTTTGTACTCTAAGAGGAAACCAGAGAACCCGGAGAAAACCCGCCAAGCAAAGAGAGAACATGCAAACTCCATGCACGCAGACCCGAGCCAGAAATCGAACCCTGGAGGTGCGAGGTGACAGTGCTAACCACCATGCCACCGTGCCACCTGAATGTATTTAATGTTTCTGATAAGACTGCTTTATTGCATAGTATGAAAATGAGGGCGGGAGGGGGCATATAATTCAGAATTTTTCTATACCAGAGTACATTTTGTTATTTGTGTAAAAGGCAGCTGACTATTGTTAAAGTCTTGTTCTTCCCATTGCTGCTGAAACAATCTCAACAGCAGTCGGATGCATATGAATTTCCACTTGGCCGATGTACATTTAGGAAACTTTCAATTCCAAAATGTGGGAAGTTAATAGGCTCTGACTAGAAGTAATTTATCTTGCGGAAAGGGAAGAGCAATCGTGTCTTGCGGTGTCATTTCACTGAAAAGAGAAATGTCAGCGTTTGTCATAAGAAGATGCCGAGCGAGCTGGGCCCCCAGACATTCCCACCCACCCCCACCCCCCTTGCACTGCAAAGAATTGATCTGCTGAGATGGATCTGCAGAGCCGGTCTGAGTCCGCAGGCAGGTTGTGTGCCGGATTTTAGCTGTGTTGCTCATCACAACAAATGCACAAGCTATTGAATATATGCGAGGAGGCAATCCATTCTTTTCTATGCACTCATTTGTTGATTCCGCCCCCCCCAAAAAAAATCATACAGCAAATGAAGACAGAAACGGATCTGATAGAAATTAAGACCACATATCTGCTCTGACAGATTATTAAAGTTTGGCCTGCAGTGCAGTTCTGCTTTATTCCTGCAGTAAGAGCCTATGAGAGGAATGAACAGTATGGGCATATGCATAATTTAGATGCGAGGCCCCGTTTAGCTGGCATGATCACAGCAGCACTATATAACATGGGGAACTATTTAAATGTAGTGTAATTATATTGTATTTCTTCTGTTCTCTTAAATTCATTTCATTTTCATGGTGCTGGGAATAGAGGGTTGCATGCCGGCCTGACACGTGTGATGCGAATTCCTTCTGGGACTTGTTAGCCTGGTGAATTAATGCACGCCTTTGGTGTGCTGACTTTTGATCTTTTAGTTTTTATCTTTTTAATTGCATGTCGAGGGAAGCATGACTTCTGTACACATAGGAATGTCGAGTTGCACTGCACTTTGGCTAGCAGAGCAAGCAAGAGCCGTGGCTTCTGAAAGGCAAAGGTTTGGTCTTTAATGGTGCCGTGTCTCAGTTCGCCTCCGAAACACCTTCGGACTGCCTGGCTGTCTCTATTTACATACGTCTCTACCCTCCAAGGTAAAAGCCAGATAACTCCGGTTACGCTTAAAACCACATCAGAGCTCTTACAAGCAACACAGGCAGAGCAAAAATACTGTATCCACAGTAATATCAGACACCAGTCTGGAACTAATCCAGTTAATGCTTTGTGTTCCTCTTGCTCATATTCTTTTTCCAGTCTGGAAAAATCACGCATTAGAACAGCAAGTGATTCAAAGTACGTAGTCAGCGATGCAGATGGCCGTGCCAAATTAAGATGCACATGCTTGGTGCACACGGTCCAGGGTGATGGAGGAAATGCATTAGGCTGCTTTAGACTATATTACACTAATCATCGTAAATGGTTTGGATATTTTTCACCAGCTGTGCTTCTGATATAGCTCTAGAATGAGCTCAGGTTTTTCAGGCAATGTTATGTTCAGAGTTTTGTTTGCTGAACAGGAGGCTGACCAAGCCTGTTTCTGGATGTACAACAAAATGTGGAATGATAATCTAAACCGTTTGAACAGCACAGATGTACAAAAACAGTTCTTTCCTTTTTTGGGAGCTATGGGAACTTACATGAGTAAATGTTCCGTGTGCACTGTGCAACAGCTAAGGAAGGCAGGTAAAACAGCTTTAATGTCGGTAGAAATTCTATAAAGGCACAGTTGGATTCGATGTACGAAGGCTGGGTTGTCGGTTTTGTTTTGGTCCTTAAATTCAGGCTAAAGTTAATCTTCAATGTGAATTTCATATCCTGCATTTTAATTGAATCCATTGATTCTTGCCAGGAATCCCTTGCAAATTAAAAACCTGTTTTCTGTTGTCTGTGAAGACAAGTCTAATTACTTCTGGTTTAATGCTTGTAATGGATTATTGTGATGAGATGTACAAGTTTGTAGATTCCCAAGTTCGTGAGAAAGTAGACCAGAATATGAGGCACCAAACACAGTACATTTAATTCATTACAGTGGACCAGATTGAGGTACCAAGCACAGCACAGTACATGTACTTCATTACAGTGAACCAGAATATGGGGCACAAAGTGCAGTACATTTCCCTCATTACAATGTGCTAGTTCAAAGGTTTAATTTGTGGAGTATTTGTATGTCATTTTTTAAAACTGCTGTGGAAACTAGTGTGATTATGTCTAAATTGTGACCTGTGGGGTGGGAGATAAAGGGTTGGTGGTTTGAAAATAGTTTCCTGTACAGAAAACGAGGGAAAAAATCCATTTCTGAATATGAAAAGTTAAAAAAATGGAGAATTTAAGAACTAGAGAAGTTTTTTTTTTTTTTCTTTTCTTTTATAGCGCCCCAGATATTCTATATGACATGGTTTAATGCAACATATTACACATTTATGTAGTGTAACTTATTTACTGAAGCAAATTGATTTAAGTACCTCCCACAAAGGTAAATTTGCAAGGCCCTTCTCTGCCCCAGTGAAGCAGCCATTGTTTACCTCTTCCAGTCTTTAACTGTGCTTCCTGCTACCCATGAACCTGGCAGGGCTGAGTTCCTCTCTTCTGCAAAGAACAAAATTGAAGAAGAAAAAAAAAACATAATTGTAGGTAAAGGCATTGCACTGTACGTCCGGGATGTAATTAGGAAGACTTGTAATTTACACTGTTACGGTACAGGCACAGCGAAGAACCGCAATGATTACCGTAATGGGCACAATCAGGAGTTGCAGTGATCACTGAGTGACACTGTAAACACATCATTAGTTGGGATATCTGAGGATAAGATATTTTGCTAAATGAATTTGTTTTTAAAGACCACTGTATTGTAATGATTGAGCTTTCTCACTGAGAAACAAAGAAAAAAATGTGACTGAGATGTTATGTTTTATTCCATTGGGTGATTAAATAGGTCCATATTCTTATATTATGAATAGTAATTGATGTATATACAAGGAAGCCTGCCAGTACATGCACATGAACTTTAATGCCATCCCAGTCTTAGTCCGTAGGGTTCAATATTGAGTTGGCCCACCCTTTGCAGCTGTAACAGCTTCAAGTCTTATGGGAAGGCTGTCCACAATGTTTAGGAGTGTGTCTATGGGACTCTGTGCAGGCCAGTCAAGTTTCTCCACCCCAAACTTGCTCATCCATGTCGTATGGACCTTGCTTTGTGCACTGCTGCTCAGTTATGTTGGAACAGGAAGGGCCATCCCCAAACTGTTCCCACAAAGTTGGGAGCATTAAATTGTCCAAAATGTCTTGGTATGCTGACGCCTTAAGAGTTCCCTTCACTGGAACTAAGGGGCCAAGCCCAACCCCTGAAAAACAATCCCACACCCTAATTCCCCCTCCAACAAACTTTACACTTGGCACAATGCAGTCAGGCAAGTACTGTTCTCCTGGCAACCTCCAAACCCAGACACGTCCATCGGATTGCCAGACAGAGAAGCGTGATTCATCACTCCAGAGAACACGTCTCCACTGCTCTAGAGTCTAGTGGTGGCGTGCTTCACACCACTGCATCCGACGCTTTGCATTGTACTTGGTGATGTAAGGCTTGGATGCAGCTGCTCGGCCATGGAAACCCATTCCATGAAGCTCTTTACAAACTGCCGTTGTTCTAATCTGAAGGCCACATGAAGTTTGGAGGTGTGTAGCTATTGACTCTGCAGACAGTTGGCAATTTCTGCGCACCATGCGCTTCAGCATGTGCTGACCCCGCTCTGTCGTTTTACGTGGCCTACCACTTCATGGCTGAGTTGCTGTTGTTTCCTAGTTGCTTCCACTTTGTTATTATACCACTAACTGTGGAATATTTAGTAGCGAAGAAATTTCACGGATGGACTTATTGCACAGGTGGCAACCTATCACGGTACCACGCTTGAATTCACCGAGCTCCTGAGAGCGACCCATTCTTTCACAAACGTTTGTAGAAGCAGTCTGCATGCCTAGGTGCTTGATTTTGTACACCTCTGGCCATGGAGGTGACTGGAACACCTGAATCCAATGGTTTGGAGGGGTGTCCCAATGCTTTTGGCAATATAGTGTATGTATTTTACCACTGGTGCAATTTAGTCTTAATTACTGATTAAAATAAGATATCTATAAACACATCAATGACAAAAACTGCAGACTACTGTAAATTACTGTGTTTATACTACAAAGAAATTGATTATTCTTAACAATAAATTGTGAAATGCATCACAGATAAAACTGATTACATCAGATTTTTTTATTACATTGTGTAGTTAAAAATGATTAAACATTTGTTCTTTCTGAAAAATCATTTTCAAGATTGATTTATGTCTGCTTTTAAGGTTGTGCAAGTGGAGAATCACTGTTTACATGAGATTTATCAATTCGGTTTACACTGTTGCCTGAGCAGATAGTGTCACTAACAGTATTTAACTTTTTTGGTCAAACCTCATGTTAATGAAGAACATGTGGGATGTACTTCAGGGCTCCAGACAAAAAAATAAGTTAGGGATCCAGTGGCTCCTAGGACAGAAAAAGTTTGGTGCCAGTGACTTTTTTTTTTTTGTAGGTGCCACATAACAATGAACACCTTGTTATCCTGTTGTGTCTCTGCCCTCTTTTTACAGCATCTTCATCTGTCTTCTGAGTGTTCTGGGAACTGAAGTTCAGTTAAAGTGGTACTTGAACATCTTTTCCAACTTGCGCGTGCTAATGGTCACGTGATTCAGTTCAATTTATTTTTATATAGTGCCTTTTGCAACAATGTGCCTCAAAGCGCTTCAGAGTGATCATGAGCATTTTTATGCTTTTGACTACCGCCATGCTTTTTCACAGTCTCTTTTTTGAAATGATTCGTTCCTGTAAGGAAATCTGCTTTCCGGCTATTTCTTTGCCTGTTTTAGAACTGAAGTCACAAAACATTTTCTGTGTCTCGGGGTCATACCTCAGCCATGAAAACTCTTGAATCCAAGAAGTTTTGAAATGTCTTTCGGCCCAGAGTTCGTTGACTGACATGAAAGGCTGCTCACGTCTGTCTTTTCTCTCTCGCACCGTTAGCCCAGACGCAGGAGTCCGCTCTTTTATTAGCGTCATTAGTGTCATCAGCATTGGTGCTTGACAGGGAGGAGGATGTTTTTTTTTTTTTTAAAAATCTGATATTTTCCGTTTAGATGTTTTTGGTTTTTCTATTGCAGGAGGGTGGTTCTAGATTTTATATTTTAGCTTTTTTGAGGCTTTGTCTAATTTTATAACGTAAACACAACAAATCGTATGGCGACCTTCGGAAAAATATCACTCGCATAATAATAGTTTTTGTCGCCAATGCGACCATTTTGGTCGCTGTCTGGAGCTCTGTACTTGAAGAATTAGATTAATAGTTATACATAGATGTGAATGTATACGTGAGTCAACACGCTACAGATAAAATGTGACGGTGTTTTGTATCCTTTTGCGTAAAGCATAATGACGTTAGGATGTCACTGTTGTGTAGAAGGTTTGAACTGAATCCTCCTTGTGCTGATTTTAGTCCGTTAGTTCAGCCTACCTTAAATTCTGCTTACAGTGCTTTGTGTTTTACACTGGTCTCTACCGTTTCTGCGTTAGAAATCTGTAGATGTTCTTTCATCTGAGCTGCAATTTTCTTAAAAATATCTGTCCCACGGTTCTGCCCCTTTTTCTGACCTGTAGGTCATCTATATGTCAACATTTATAACAAGAAACATGGTTTCCTTATAAAAAAAAAAGTCAGACAGCCTTGCCTGCAATAAAAATTAATATTGTAGAAGGTGTGGTCATTTAGTTGGAATTAACTGCTCTGAGCAAGGCGAGATTTACAGTCTTAATTTCACACTAGCCTCTCGAAAGTAACACTGTAGAATTTATGGGCTCTCACTTGTTACTGTGTTTCCCAGCAAATGCCATTGCTTTAGATTTAGATCACATGGTCGTCGTCTCCCCCCCCGAGCTGCCGCTCATCTTAGGAAGATTACACAATGAGTGGTTTAAAATGAGTGTGAAGTCCTTAGGATACTGATTTTCTAAAAATAATGTTTTTTGGTCTTAAATGTATGTTCTAAATCGTGCAGTCAACTAAATGTTTTTGTCTTACTGAAATTTAAAGACACAAAAAGTGTTTTCTTATGTTTTGATCAGATTCTAAATTTTATTTATTTATTTTTGGGAATTTGACCTTACAGTTTATGTAATGAGCGCAGTATTTTACAAGCAGCTTATTTATCTGTCTCCAAGACTGGGTTGGTGCCCCACTGAGGTTCAGGGTCAGGTCAGGATGAAGCTGTCAGAGATGTTTATGGCTTTGCGTATAATCCATATATATTTATCATTATAGCAGATTCTACATATTGATGACTGAATAAAAATAAGCCTCTGTTTAATTTATGTTATGCCCTCTGTCTCAGTTTTGTCTGTTATCTGTGTGCTTGTTAACATTCAAAAAAGCATCCACTTTTCATTAATCTCTTTAATTCATACAGTACCGAAGTAGAATTTTATTACATTTTCTTTAAAAAAAAAAAAAAAAAACCTTTTAAATTTGTACCCTAAGTTTTTAAAATGATATGCATTGTACTAATAGTAAAGGCATGTTTGGTAATGAATATTTTAATTATTTTTAAACAATCTTCCAGAAATTAAAAGTTAGTCCACTTACTAACTCTTTAATAAGGGAATTTTACACCCACTGAACATCCAGTGCGGTTATTGGCAGAGGAACACAGATACCTCTTGTATCGGATACATTTACTGGGGTTATAAATCTCACTTTTGGGCCCTTATGGCAGTAAAACATATGAGCACAGGTAGATTATTTAATTAACCTTGCTCACTTAATTAAATTAGTAGGTATTCATTTACAGCAGTTATAACTCACTACCTCATATGTGGGCAAAACAAGTGGACCATGCTACACAAGTGTAGAGGACCGTTGTCTGAGCGTTGCCTTTTCAGATTGCAGCTGTGTGGAATGCTACAGTTATTTCTTGAAGTGGTCCTGTTTATTTACACTTTAGATAGACCAGCTGTAGTTTCTGGTTTACTAATGTAGCATAGGAGAAAAGAAAAACCAAACAGGCTGTTTGAAAGTGAGTACTGGACCATATCATGGAATTTTACAGATTTGATTGTGAGTGTGGTCATTTATTGACCAGAATATCTTGGATTACTACTTCGTGATCAGTTGTTGACAATGGCATGAGCCGGTTGCAGACAAAGGTGAACGCACAACTTGACCGGTGCTCCGCACTGCTGCTCTGGAAAGTGCTGTTTGCTGTTGTCAGGGATCACAGCATTGTGGGTTGTGTCTGTCAGGCATGTGAGGGTTAAAGCTCTATTGATTTCAAGTGGCGGTGGAAAATGAAAGCTATCAACCTCACTCATCCACCATTAAGAGTCGGTGCTGATTTCTATAAGAGCATGGTATGAGCTGAAATCTCCTCCACAGCACAGAAATGGCCATTGGATATCTGGGCACGCAGCTCCTCTCACTTGGTAGAAGTAGTATTGTTTGTATGGGAGCTTACTTCTGTCCCATTGTGGCTTTGTGTTATTTTATTATTTTTGGCTATTACATTCAAAAGTAGAACTGCTTTTCTTTTTTCAGCCAGATACGTTGAGTTTTTCCATTTGCAGTGCCGAGGTATTGTTGTTCAATGTTTTGTGCATGTTTATGCATTTTTATATTGTTCTTGGTAAATGTAGGATAACCGCGATGCAGTGCAAAATGGCTTAAACCCCCAGGTGTTTAAATTTGGTGTTTACCTTTGTTGGTGGATGCACTTTCACTAACAAGGTTGGGTTATTTTGAATAAAGTTACATAATTACTTTTTTTGTGAACTCAAAAACCTGCACACTACAAATGTATATTTACCCAGAAGCTAAAGTTTATAGACAGTTGGTCTGAAATGATTCCTCTTTATCTTTGATGTGTTTATGTAATAAAGACACCAGAGTCTTGTCTGATTTGTTTTATAAGGGCATCATACTGTTGTGAAACCATTTGATTGTACTAGTGGTACTTCATAAAATGGGTACCATGGGAACGTGTGTTGTTGCTGCACACAGCCTCGGTTTCAGATAGCTACTGAGGTGGTGTTTCGCAATGCCGATGTAAATTCTCTGCTGGTGATTGAGCTGTTTTATAGCAATTACTTCTGGGCCTAAGGCACGTCTCTGTGCTCTACAGGTGATTTTACCCAGCAGGGGCAATTACAAAATCAGGAAAGTACTTACTGCTCATCAAGCACACGTTAGGACCACCACTAAGCAGTGTGGAGCACAGCTTAGACATTTACAGTTTGTGTTCTAAGGATGCTACTCTCTCTATTGTACTCTTGTAGACAATATGAAGGCATTTTGTCTCAAGCAAAACAAAACTGGTGCATGACTGAAAAAGAGAGGAGCTTTTTCGGGTAAATGTTTTTTCTACTGAAATAGTGAATTTTCTTTAAATTTCTTAGAATTTTGAATTCCCTTTACATTTCTTAGATACAGTGAAATGTTCTTAAACTGATATATACTACATAGAAAACATAGTTTGCAAAGGTCATTATGATTTTGTTTTCAAATGGTATCATCAGGGCTTTAATTAGTTATTTCTAAATATATTTTACAGTGGATATTGGAAGCTTGGAAACTTTTGTTAAATAGATTTACGTGATTGAACAAAGTTTGATTAAAAAAAAAAAAAAAAATCCGTGACTGGACTGATACCACAGTAAAAAAAAAAAAAAAAAAAGCTAACCAATCTGTGTGCCGAATTATCAGGGGAATTCTGAAAAGTGGCTCTGACTCTAATGTTTTGTGACAATTTTTTACCATTTTGCTGATGAGCATACGCCAGCTGTTTGATTGAAGCAGCATGGGGGAAGGGGGTGTGCCATCTATTTGTACCAGCCCCTCTCTTATGAAGAAAAAGAAAAGAACACATCTGCACCAAGGGGATGTGCAGCTTCAGGCAACATGTATCTTATGATCACAGACACTTTATAAGAACTGAACTGTCTCAAACTTTGCTTTCACTCTATAAAAAAAAGGTGGCTGTAGCACAAAAAAAAGCCGTGTGCAAGTTTGACCAGGTGTCTTCCTGTGCTTTTATGGCAAATTGTGTTTGGCTCATGATAAAGTAACTACATATTTGTTCACCTTTGCATACCAGATACGCAATAAAATATAACCCTCAACCTCTGTTGAAATAAATTATATGAATATGATGAAGATGCATTGCTGACAGAGTTAGCGTGAGCCCTTCATGCTTAGTGCTAGAGGTTATTCACTGCATACACCTTGGCTTAATGGGAACAGCAGGCTGAGCTGTGCAGTTGACAGTTTGGTGTTATTTTACCGCTACGCTCCAGGAGGAGAGATTGCGCACTTTATCAGCGTGAGTTGCAGCCTGGGCCGTTCTGTTGCACATGATCATAGCCTCCCAGCCTCCCAACATGCCCTTGGGGGTGCAAGTGTTGTTTCTCGTCTTATTTACAGTCTGCATGTGTCTCTCGTAGGAAGTGAGAACGCGGTTTCTCTCATCGCATTTGACTTATGGTGTAGAGCGCTAGGAGAGCATGTCATGAGCATTCTGACTCATATTTTCAACTATTAATAGTGTGCATAGGTATTTTGCTATAGTATTTTATTGTCATTCCTTGCCTTTTATGTAGTAGTAAAGCCAGGTTTTTAAGATGGAAATAGTAGCATGGTGTTAAAAATATAAAGTGGAACATTGTCATGCAGGCAGAATTGTACCTAATTGGGCCTAAATTTGTGGTAAATGGTGTATAATACAAATGCAGTACATAAATAGAAAGTAAGTACACATTTATATTATCTACCATTAGAGGAATGTGATCTGAAGAGCTTCAAAAAAAAATGTGGGTCTAGGTATATTTGTAAATAGATGGAGATTAAAGAGAAATGTCAGGATTTCATTCACAAATAGGGTCAGTTGTGGGATTGATGTTCTGTTCTTGGATGCTGTCCCCTTCACTTCTAGCTGATTGTAGGTGCAGGTGATTTGGCAAGGCGCAAAATGTGCATGGTGGCCTGACAGGTACATCACACAGTTTATTTCAGCACTCCTTTTTACTTCAACTTTGTCGCAGTCACTCATTCAGGTTTACATCAACCTGGCTGATTTGTGTATTGCGTATGTTAATGAAATGGAATCTCTGTGTAGCTTTGACTGAAATACGATCATCTCAAGAGGCTGTGTATGAGGCTTGTTTGTTGGTTTCCTGCCAAATGGACTGGTATGACCATCTCTAAAAGATTGCATGTTTGGAAACTACAGTCCAACCTCGATATTTCAGGCTTTGTGAGATAAACGACCTCTTTTTCCCAGTTTTCCTTTGCTCTTAAGGGCTATTGAGGCAAGCAATTATCCACCTTGTTACTAACTGATGGACACATTCAGAGCCTTCGAGGACTTTAAGAAACAGAGATGAATCGGTGCTGTTCTGGTTTCGTTTTTGGTGTTTTATATTGTGCGTTTTTCTTTTGTCGATGAATCCATCAATGTAGCTTTCTTTTGAAACCCTATGGCAGCTCGTAATAGTGTGTTTGTCTCAGGTGTTAAAAGAGTGGATTGAAGTGTCATGTTTTGGCTCAGTCACATTAGTGATCGATGTGGAGACCTTGCTCCCTCCAGGCTTTATTTCTTATGTGTCATTATATCACTATGTTTACTGAACATGTTTAACCTGATGATGTAGCAAAGGAAGTGGTCGAAGGAAATAGAAGTTCTGTGCCAATTTGTTCCTGAGTTCAGTGCTGCCATTTTGATTTGTCCTGGAGGAAATCGTCCTGTTTTTCTCTAGGTTTTCTTAGCAAGCAAGCCTTGTCAAGTAATTCAGTACAAAGTATTTTGTTAAAAACCACACATATTCAGTTCCCAGAGTATACAGAACTTGTGTAAGGATAGTCATGACATATCCAGTCCTGAGTGTATACAGAACTTGTGTAAGGATAGTCGTGACTTATCCAGTCTTGAGTGTATACAGAACTTGTGCAAGGATAGTCGTGACTTATCCAGGTTGCTGTGTATACAGAACTTGTGCAAGGATAGTCGTGACTTATCCAGGTTGCTGTGTATACAGAACTTGTTTAAAGATAGTTGTGACATATCCAGCCCCCAGTGTATACAGAATTTGTGTGCAAAATATTTATCACATATCCAGTCCCAAGTGTCTACACAACCTGTGTAAAGATAGTCATCACAGATTCGGTCCCCCAATATTTGTGTAAAGATGAACAGTTAGTTTTCAGGCTGTTACACAAAACAGATTTGATCCCCTGTGTATAGATGTGTTTAGCTATTTTGTAAGGGTAGTCTTCACAGATCTAGCTTACCATGTTTGTGGAGATACAGTGAGAGCAGATTCAGTGCTTCACCATATGAAATTTCACTGTCACTGTAAAAGCTCCTGATTTGTTGCAGACTTTTTATTTTTTGTCCCTGTAAAGGCAACTGGAGGCCTTTGTCTATTCTGTATCAGTCTTGCAAATGTTGCACTGGTCACATTTGACTCCAATAATAAAACATTAATTTCTCAGCAGTACATTTTAGACAGAGGTGAGCCATAGATTTGTATTAGCAAGCAGGAAATTGTCCATTAAAGATCAGTGAAATCGTTCATTTGCTGCTTTCAAAGTAATTATTCCATTTGTCACCTCAAATGTTTCTCACAAGATTAAGTTATATTATCATTCAAATTACGTAGTGTTTTCTTTGATATGGAAGTGTTACAAATACACAATCTAGTGTTTTCATGCATTTCACTCTGGCAAAATTAGAATTGCTGACTTGGTGTCAATGATAATTTTTTTAAATGTAATAACTGCTTCACTTTTTATTATACCCACTCTGTTAGAGGGGGTTCATAATAGACATAGTGTTTAGGTTCCCCTAATACTATTTTAAACACAATCCTTGGAACAGAGTAAATTTTTGAACCGTTACACAACTCGGTTTACGTCAGCCGAATTACCTGATTGAAAGTCTAAGCAGAAAATGGAAGGGCACATTAAACTGATTAATTTTATCAAAATTACACAGTTTCATCCAGAATTCAAAAGGGCCATCTTTGCGATTAACAATGTCTGAATTAAATGTATCCGTTTAATAATGAAGGTTAATTAGAACAGCTACATGTAAACCAAAATTTTGATAGTGACATTCAGTAAGGTAACATGTATAAGTGAAACCCAGCGTTGACCGAGTTGTTTAACTTGTAAACCTTGACTTTATTAATTTTCAGTTTCTATTGTCTTGCTAAAGTTGAAGGCATCCTGTCATTTAATGGAGCGTGTGTAATGGAGCCTTTGAATTTTGAAAGCACTTGTCCATTCTGCCTGCATGAAGTCATAACGGGCTGCAGATGCTCTTAGAGTTGCAATAGATTTTGTCTGTCCTTTGCCCCCGCCTTGCTTCACCTTATGTCAGCTGTGCACGCTTGAGTGAGGAACATCAATAATTAAGAACAAGTCATTCATCCAACTCGCAGCAGCCACGATTGTTGGTCATCCAAAAAGATTGACAAAGGAACGTTTAACCATGCATATTTGACTTTTGTCACATCAGGCCTGCTTTTCCTCACTGTGTTTCCTGTGCTGAGGTCATGATGCATTACAGACTGCACTCAGGTTCAAAATGACTCCTAAGGCCTGCATTTTATGTTTGTGGCGTTTCGTTTCATTCATTTTTCCTCTTGATAGTCATTTTTCTTTTCTGCGTGGGAAGACGCAATTTCTCTCCCTGTACGTCTTTGAAGGCAGCTAAAAGTAAATATGAGTGAAAACTCAAATGAAAATCCTATGGATATCTCATTTCTTGCACTATATTAAGATTTAATTCTGTCCTCCTGCAGCCTTGGTTTTTTTAACCAAAAGGAAATGTCAGAATCTACATTTAAATTGAAATCTGGTAATTTGCATTATTTTGGTTATTCAATTATTTTTCAAGCTCTGTTGCTGATAAATAAGACGTTGTGTTTTTTACTACAGTGTGTCTGACAAACTACAAATTTGACACATATTGTGTGTTCCAAATCAGATGCCGTCTTGCATGTGAAACTGGTTTTCAAGTCCATTATTAACTGTGGATTTAGTTTGGTGTAAATATTGCATTTTACTCACCATGCTTGTTATTATTTTTACATTCTTCTGTGACTGAAAATTAAGGTTTGTTCATGTATGCTTAGTTATCACCTCATCACCATTTTATACCTGACAGCGTTGCTAGCTCATCTACACAAGTAGACTCTCCTGTTCCTGGCATGTGTGAGGTTGGTGCAGTTATTCCCACAGTTTATCAGATTGTCCAGGTTGGATGTGTGCTGTGGAGTGCAGTACATGTACCATATCTCGTAATGTTAGAGAGCAGCTTAGAGTTCAACCATTTGCTTACAGAGTTAACTTGTAATGGAAATAATCCAATCTTTTGTTAAAGTGGTTAAAACACTTATTAAAAGTGGATCAAATTCAGTTACATTTTGGACCACAAACATAACATTTTTACTGAACTTAATGCTGTGGAAGAACTTTAGTAGCAGGTAATTTTGGCGAGATAAAGGACTAGCTATGGAAAAAATGTGTTTGACAGTGTTTGAAAAGAAACGTACATGCCACATTGCTTTATTTAATGACAATACTACTACCGCTATGTTCGTATTGAAATTTTGTTATGAGCCTAGCATTCATATCCAACAGTCATCGTCGTCCTCTGTTCTGGCTAAAACTGGTCATTCTGAAAGTAAGGTCCTAGTCTTAAATTATAAATGTATAAACATACCCTATTCACGCTAAACTATTCACATTATTCTCCCATTGTGTACTAAACACTTACAGCAGATCATTACGTGTCTCATTGTGATACAGTAATAATTTTCTTTAGCAGTTTAGGGCTTTTCTTTGCTGAGTTCTTATGTCATCTGTCAGGTTAGTGAGCAGAGGCTGTTCAGTTTATCAGCTGACAATGATACACTTTGACATTCTAAATTTTCGCTTTATATTGAGCTGAAATATTGTTCCCGAAATGGTAACAATCAGTAACAGTACATTTAATCTTTGCTGCTTTAAAACTGAGTGCATAACCCAAAACTGAAAGCAGTATATGGAGAACTTGACACTAGTGCCTCACAGATGATGGTAATATAATTATCTCCCTTTAAGATAAATAATAGATGAAAAGCCATTTCCTGATCGTTTCTTGTATTATTGCTGCATAGCATGGATGAATCCCCCATACAACAAATTCAGTTTCCTCCTGCAGTGACTATGCCCACTGTTTGATTATTATACTGTTTTATGGTGACTTCGTAAAGTTAATTTTCAGCAGTGAAACACTTGTAACAGAGTGACAGTAATGGAATCACATAAAAATTAGTCTGATGACCGACAGGGGCGGAAGGCACAATATCTCATTCGTGTCATCCCCTGCCCCCACCTATTCACCTCTTCCATGAAAGGCTCAGCTGGGCTTTCGGGGCTCGTGTTGACTTCTCATACGGAAAATGGTGGCTGAGCAGTGAAAGTCTGTCCCTGCCTTATGTTCAGCTGCAGAACACACCTCTGCTGGAGGTTACAATGAATAACAACACCACAGAGCCTTCTGTCCCTGCAGAGAAACAGACAGGCCGTGTGATGAGAACATTTGATCACTGAAGCCCACAAACCTCCCGTTTAGGTGTGTGCCGGGGTGAGGGTGAAAGTGAATGGTTTTCTCATCACGGCTCTCATTTCTCCTCTGTCCTGATTTTATCCTATGTGCCAGTGTCGTTCTCCTAATGGTTTGAGCTCTAGGAGACGAGGAATGGATTGTAAGCACAGAACAGCTGTTTGTGCTGTTTGCAGAGCAACTGTCCATAAAACAGTATTTAATGCAACAGATATCTTGAAGAGCTTCAAAACTACTTTTAAAGTTTTTTTAAACTTTTTTCGTAAAGAAATACAAATTAAATAGAAACATTTAAATTCATTTAAATTTTAAAATGGCAACATAACAAAATCCATCTGACTGCATTAGGAATCTTTTCTCAGTGTTTTAATGATAATTGCTGTGCTTAAAAAGGATCCCATGTTATTAAGCATATAGTTTCAGCATTTTCCCTCAAGTGTAATGTGAAATGCATTAGGAATTAAGTAATTGTTAATAATAAAATTCCTAAGGATTTACTAGAACATGGTACATTCACGACACAGACATTAATTCCAATATTTATCATTGGAGGTACATGTGCAAAATCTGAAGAAGGCTATGTTATTTGTGTGTGTGTGTGCGTGTGTGAAAGCTGCAAAAAAAGTGCAATATAAAAAAGGCAGCTATTTTGTGTAGTTAAATTACATTTGCAAAATGTAAATAAGCAATGACTTTGACTTGTCAATTTTGTGTACTTCCACTTAGGTAAAGCATAATTGAAGTGACTATTTCTACACAAAGAACAATTTAGTGCTTTTTCTGTTCAGTAATACTTAACGTTTTTCTGTGATCAGCTGAAGAGCTGTTTGTTGTCTCTTTTAAGTGGTCATGTGGTAACAAGGCTCAACATCTAACTTAAAGTTTTGTTAGATTATTTTTTTTATATCTTAACACAATATATCTCATCTTATTAAACAGAAGCATCTGCTGATTTTCTGTCATTTTGAGCTATGCCTATAAATTGTAAGCATGTTTTTTTATGCTGTCAGATATATGTACAAGCAGTACATTTTCAGTTACTGGGATCATATGCAGTCAGAAATGCATGATGTGGTAAGACACAGTCAACAGTATGTATGAGTCTGCATATATCCTCCCACACACAGAGGTGTCCCTGCATGCATGTGTACTTCACCAGCAGATGTGCCAAAATGGTGCATGTGTACATATGCTGACAGATGTGCATACAGTACAGCCTCACTGATGGGGGAAAGCAGGCATCAAAGGCAGACGGCCAGTGTAACGATGTAACTCTTGTTACCATGAACACTTTGAATGCTGACAGGTGGTGCAATGCACAGATTTGTCGTTTTCGGTGCTAAACTGCAAGGGAGAGAGAGTGATGATATTTCTGTTTCTGTATTTGATTTTTTTTTTTTTTTGAGTAGTTTAACTAAGTTTGTTGTATTCAAGTTTTATTTAGGGCACCAACTTTAAATTTTAACTTTAAAATAGTGTTTTCTAGCTATAATAATAGAGATGGCCCAAAGCTGACATTATGAATAACGTAAGAAAGAAAGCAATAAAGTTATTTTGTAATATTAAGATGCTGTTAAATTTTTTTCATGGGATCCTGGAGTTTGACTTTTATAGCCAAATTTAAAAGCAGTCACTTGAGTTTGCTTTGTGTTGTTTACTGCATGTACAGCAAGGTAAGCAGAGCTGTGCTGTGCTCTGAAAGTTTTAGCATTGGGGGGACTGCAGAAAAGGACAATTTAAGAAAGAGGCGATCTGATTTTCAGTCATACCATTAGCTTCTCTCCGCTATTCATTACTTTCATTATCCTGCAATTCATCACCATGTTTGTGTTCTCTCTCTCCCACAAATGACAGAAGATGGTGCTCACCACCCTGCCCTGCTGGTCATTTGCAGTAGTTATGTCAATATTTCTGCAGCTCAGGCGCATTAAAGCTGCTGGCGGGCTCGTGTTCCTGCAAAGCTGTCATCTTGATTTTTCCCTTTGAACGCCCTTTGTGCTTCTCACAGTCTGAGCAGCTTTTACAGCCTGACTGTTCAGGAACAAGCAGATGCTGATTGCTGATTGCTGTGTACACCTGTAAAAAGAACATGCCCAGGGTTTCATTGTGTTGCGGCTTTGGCTACAGTATTGTCTCCTCTGTACATTACCTACTAAGATCTCATGTTAGCAAATATTTAACAGCTGGTCGCTCACAATGAACAGATGCCCTGAACATTGAAAGATTAACATCTTTTTCATAAATATTCATTAAGTCTCTCTCACATAGATCGTAAGCTTAAAATCTTAAATGTCTTGACAGTGATTTGTTTTTCGTTGAAAGCCCCCGGTTGGGGGGGGGGGGGGCGCGCCGCCGCGGGGGCGGCGGGGGGGGGGGGGGGGGGGGGGGGGA
>JABJVR010004477.1:0-14669 GCA_025773905.1 Chitala chitala
CATTGATAAAGTTTGAATTTACAGCGTATTTGTGTGAACTGTGAAATTAAGTCATGGATAGTTGCAACTAACTATTGTTGGGTGTAGAGTGTTTACTACATGAATCACTGACTAATGCAGAGGTGCAGTGCAAGCAGATCAGGTAAAAGCAGTTGGATCTATATGTAATAATCGAAATTAATTGATTAAAAAAATTTTTTCGATTAATTGAACAAGAAAATTTTAATCAGTACCAGCCCTACTTCCTTTATTATTACTTTGGGGCTTTTTCTGATTTTGAAAAAAAAGAAAAAAAAAAAATAATCCCATTATTTCTGTGATGTTTCCGTGGAAAACAGGAAAAAAACCATTAAGGTCAAATCTGCACAAGTTCACACGCTTATGGAGCCTCTTGTGCTACACACTGAAAAACAGCTTGTAGACTTTAAACACTGGCAGCGATCCATGTTTTCCTGGGGAAATAAACCAAAAGTTATATTACAGACACCTCGGTGCTGCCCAGGAACTCCAGACTTTGCTATGATCTCTGTGAAAACATTTGAGAAAGTCATACGGTATATCAAAGACTGGATATGAATCGACACGTAGCCAGTCTGAACATTCAAAATGTCAAGCAGGAACACCAAGTATGTAGCTATAGCAGGAGGGGGCACAGAAAAGGGAGGGGGGGCGGCTCTCACTGCAGGAAATAGAATTCAAACACCAGACTGGCTTTCACGTTTCTTCTGATGTGCAGACCCCAGGCCGCAATGGTTCTCCTCAAAGTGCTCCTGAAGAGGACATAAGAAGCAGGTAACATCACCTAGGAAGGTGAAAGGAAGGCTCAGAAACCAAGCACTGTACAAACAGATTCTCTACATCACTGACAAGTATAAAACTGGACAATGTGTGATTACACATCAGGTGCTACAGAGAATAACTGAAGCATAGAATAATTACGCTGTGTTCAGTGAGCTATTGCCCTGCTGGATCACTGTGTCACGTACTGTTTGCTTTCCAAGGAATGAAACAGAGGCCAAGACAGACCTTAAGAGACAAAGGCTTAAGGTCAGCTACTTACTCAGCAGGAATGTCTGCCTAAGGACTGTCACACCCTGCCATTAGCACCTGCCAGCCTTGCACAATTAGTAGCACATTGTTTTAATCTCCCTTTGTCTTTCCAGTTTGTGTGAAGTATTGTGCTAGTATGGGTGTTGCTGAGCAATCTTTTCCCTGTCTGGGCCTGCCCACCCCAGTGGTCTTTGATTCCTGTTCCTGATCTCGTCCTTCTGTATTCACCTGCCCTGTCTTCATCCAGGGTTGTCCTCTCTGGACTTCGGACCTTCACCTGCCCACACGACCATCATCTTTGCCTGTCATTTTGTTACTGGTGTTGTAACACCAATAAAGACCACAGATCTGCACTTTGGGATCCAGACTCCTTTTGTCCGTTTCAGAACATTACAGCGACTGTTTGTGGAATTCAAGCCAAGGGGGAGAAATAATTCCATCGGACTTGTGAACAACATCTATTGGCAACCTGTAAATGTCTTGGGGTTAAATATTCTCTTACACTTGAAACGGGATTCAAAAGTGATTTATTCATTTTGGAAATATGGGTACGTGTGCTTACATATTATTGTGGAATCTGGGGCTGGCAGGTGTTTAACTTCCATTCCCCTAAGGCATTAACTCACTAGACCTTTGTGGTGTCCAGAGCAGAATGTCTCTCTCCACCACTCCTACTTCACAGCCCTTCATGGCATAGAACTTCGTTGTATTCAGAGAGGAGGGTCTGTGTATTCCTCTCCCACTTCCTAGGCCTTTGCCCGCTGGTGCCAAAACCACTGGTTCAGAAATTAGGAAGCCCAAAATGCTGAGGTGATAAAATCTTGCAAGACTCATGTCTGATAACACTCATGGCATTTTCTGTGTTTTACTTTTTGCAGCAGTGCCAGCAAAACCCAATCGTTGGCGACCAGCCTCCAGTAGAATGTAAGCAGTGTGCATGTATAAAGCTGTGTCATTCAGCTAAACATCTAGTTTGGTCTCATGCAGCTGTGTTTGTGGTTCTGCGGACATCATCACTCCATACAGAACGAGTTCTCAGAAGTAAACAGCAGGGAAAGAAAAGTTTAGCCTTTCCAAGAGACCACCAATAAGACGATCATCATTAAATACTTGTCTGTTGTAGTCATGTTTCTATGTTTCACAGGAAAGGCATTTTAAATTTCTAAGAGACTACAGCAGGTGTTCGCTGGAAGTAGAAAGCAGTGCGGGCGTTAGGCTGAGACAAAGGCTCGCATTTTCAACAACAGCATTGTCGGGCTTCTACAAGCCCGTCTACTTTAGCTGCACATGAACCGCTCCTGTTAGTGTGCATATGTTTACATTATAATGCATTTATGTAGATAATCGAGAAAATCTAGTAAAAACTCTCTGGTGGGTGTGACGCATGTTATTTTTACTTTTGGTACAGCAGCCCTGATGACATTAACTAAGTATGTGTACGTTTTTCATTTTCTGTAATTAGTAGACGCTTTGTCTTTTCGCCAGGAATACAGCGCGATTACGGGAACTGTGCCTCTCGGGCTGATGCTGGTTGCGTGTCCCACTCTGACTGTGAATTCGCCCTCGTTCCTTTGGCCTGACCGCTCAGTTACCTGCTGTTTTCGATCGCAGACGCCTCCTAACTTCTGCGCTAGCGTAGCCCTAGGAGGGGCAGGTGCGATTAGGGTGCTGCGGGTCCGTGCTAGTGAGGTCTGAGTGCGAGGAGGGAGTTTACAGACGGCTGTTCTTCAGGATCGAGGCCAGGGGTGACAGGGGGCTGTCTGTCGTACCCCCACACACCCTCTCCTCTGTTGCTCACCTAATCAGCTCCAGCTGTCGAGTTCCAACCTCTCTCGGGACTCTGGCTTGAAAGAATAAACGAGAGTGGGGGGGCTCTGAAGAAAAATAAAATGTATGCAGAGAAAATTAGCCTGTTTTATCACAGGAATTGTAATTATGTACATGAGCTTTCTTTTATTGCTCGGTTTTTAGCCAATAGAAGAACCACGTGATAACCAATACATTTACGGACCTCACAAAACCAAAAGACAGACACAAGACCAATTAAACAAATAAAAAAAAAAATATTCTAAACCAGGATGAAACGGTATAGAAGATGACTGGCTGATGTGCCACTGGGTTTTCAATCCACTTTGACTGCGAATGTGCTCGTTTTCTGTTTTTCCTCTAATGTCTGTATTGTTATTCTGACTTAGTGTTAGAAATTGTTTAATTGCTACAACTGATCACACAACACTCTCCTTGAGATGATCGTTAATAAGTTAAATAACTAATAAACGAAATGTATTATATAGTTCATGGGATAAATCACTCCCGTTAGTAGATGTTCACTGATGTGTTTTCTGTACGTTTATATACTGTTGGATAGAGCGTGTTTATATGTTCATTACCTTTGAAAGTGTGCGCCAGCTTTAAAGAAATTCACTTATCCGACTGTTTATGTTCTGTGTACCCGTGCTCCGGTTACTACAATAACCATCTTGCTTTCTCTGCAAGTCTGACATTTAAATCCACAATTAATTGTGTTTATTATCTGTTATTCCTCTGATTAAGGTTTAGTAGACTTTACCTGATTGACAGAAGATGTTTAATGAAGTGACTTTCAGAGTCAACCTTTCACTTAGTTGAGTGTGTGCCTCAGTTGGACAGGAAATTCCCACTGGCTGAGATATCAGAGCGGAAAATACGTGTTTGTCCACATTTACCACAGACTGCAATTTTCCATGGACCAATTCAGCTGTGAGAACGAAATTTGAAAACTTTATTCCTGAGTTTCTCCTGTTGAATTCCTATGTGCTATGAGAGAAATACACCGTACAGTATTTGCACTTAATTTGTGTACATTTACATGTTAATTTATTTTACATATTTTTTTTACAAAAATTAGAGTCATATGGATACCTCCACGTGTCTAAATCCTTAGTGTTGCACTACAGTGACCATTAGTCAGCCGGAAGTGGGTGATTGTGGTTTATTAACTTTCTTATAATTGCTAATCTCTCCGTTTCCTTTAAAGTTTGGTTAAATATTTAAATATCTGCTGCTAACCTGGAGGCTACCTGTCACTTATCAATACATCTGATTTCTGGTGGCCTGTAGTTTCACATAGCTCTCTTGACTGTGAGAAAACCATACAACAACCATATCAAATTCCATGCTGAAGAGCTTGACATGTGCATTACTGGGTACATTCCATAAACACCGAAATAAAAGTCCCCTGCTGGTGCATTAACACAGTTCAATCAAAACCCCATTTGTATGTGTCAAGTACCATGACACGCTGTTGTTCTGTTGAGGAAACACGGTTATTTCATCGTGCTCCCACGCAGATGTGCAAGGTATCCCAGCTGGGGTTGGAAGTGATAATGTGAAACTGTCTGTATACTGAAGCCTGGGAACAGCAGGACTACTTAAAGACTTTCCTTTAGCAGGTCTGAATTCCATAAACCACACAAAAGCAATACATATGTACATATCTATTTAAATAACACATTGCTCCTGGCCAGAACAAAAAAGGGTAGGTTCTTCCAAATAGAGGGCGGTTATAATTAAAGTTTCCCTATCCAGAGCTCTTTGTAGCTGTAACCAGCAAGTAGAATGGCACCAAAATTTTTACATATACTATACATGGGATGGACAGAAGGATTCCACAAACAAATAAATTAGTTGAAAAATCTGCCTCTAAGGGAAAATATGGCATTGTACATGTATTTTCCCATGTATTTCCAGTTGTACAGGAAACTTTAATTATAACCACCTGTATACTAAGAATTTAAAGTAATTAACTTGTGAGCTCTTTTTCTTCTTTGCTTCCCGTAAATTGCTGCTTGATTTTGTCATCTGGTGCTTTACATGTATAATCAGAAACATTCTGAAAAAGAAAAACAGACAAAAATCAACTGACATAGAAAACCCCAAGTAAATATTCCTTAAAGTGTGAATATATGAGCTCTCCACACTCTAGTCTCTCTTAGACGCAGAGTGCACATGTAAAACTGAATGGACAAGCTCAGGTCTTCTTTCATGTTGAGAAGTTAGTTTGAAATGTCACAGCAACATTCAGACAGGGCGGGGACAGAAGGATGATGGCTGAGTCATTATTGACTCACTGAACTGGGAGGAACTGAGGAGAGGTTCGTACAGAAGTTTGAAACCCAACATCAGGACCAGGGTTTAGAGGTGTGAAGATGTCATAGAGAGCAGCTCACCCATGCTGCATTTAGCACTCCCCTTCATCTCTAAACCAGCCACCGCAGGTGAGCTGAGGTAACCTGACCAAAGCAGGTCCCCAAAGTGCCAAAAGACCAGACCGAGCCCCACAGAGGAACACAACAGAAGTAAGCATCATAAAGTTTGAGTTGAAAACTGTGCAGAAGACATGAAGGAGAGAAGAAAAAGTGCCAGCATGGGTTAAGAAGAAAAGACTTTAGGGGAGGTCCATGGCCAACTGGCCACAACAGGGAATGTTAGTGCTGAACAAAGTAAAGCACTTAAGTGTTATTATTACAGCTCGTTATTGTGCAATGTGTTGCTGTTCCACCATCAGCTGAGGCAGCCAAATATATATATATATATATATATATATATAATAATTAGAGGTCTACATGTACTCCTAACTTCAACCTCCCTAGAGTAGCAATGTGAACCTAAGGCAAGGTTTTCTTCAAGAGCACATTAAATTAGTTTCTCATTATGCCGTTGTGTTTAATCAGATTAATGTGAGTAATTGCAGCCTTTCTGTCTTGAATATGTGCACCGGCTGCCAGTTTTCATTTGTTAGAAGTTCAAATTAGAGAGCTGTCCCACCCAACCACTCTGTGCCACATGATCCTTGGATCGTGCTCTGTTGAGTTACCTAACTTCAGCTAGCTGGAGTTCAAAAGACAATGTTCAGCAAAGCTGATAGCTTTTAGGTCTCTCCTTTACTCTCCTTAAAGTACAGCAACATTTCAGCATGTCCATGTTCTTTACTGTGCCCTTAGACCAACAGTAAGTCCTGGACTTGTGTGCAGGTTATAATAGTCGTTTCCCGCACACCAGGTTGTTGCACCCAGAGGGGCCGTTGGAGGTGTCAGTGACCCATGATTTCAGTAGCGAGTGCCCTTCCCACCTCAGTTTTTTGTCCCCTAGCCTATGCAAATTGAATTTGTGTTAAGCAAAAATTGTGTCATATCAATACCCAATCAAAAGCCACAACTGATGTTTGTCGTTGTATGCTCATCTTCCCTCATTGTTCCACACCACGTGTTGATAACAGACTTTTAATAATTCAGTGAAAGGTTATTTGCATTAATCAGTTTCCACACCAGTTGGTTGTATGCTGTTATAGACAGAGGCGTGGGTGTGGGGGCTATTATCAATGTGGAAGGACATGTACCCCCATGTGTCACACACACATGCAAAATTTTATTCACAATTCATGGATTTTACAACCGTCCATTTCAGGCGAGTCTTCAAGTAAACCTTCAATGTATTCTGGTTAATACTTTTGGTTACTCTTGTTTAGCCTGTGTTGGCTTTGTGCATTTCTAATCAAGCCCTGTCTGAATGCACTTTGGAAATCATTTAGTGATTTTATTTGGAGATTTGGTGTGGTGAATCCATGTATTTTGTACTGAGTAAAATCAAACCCATCTTTATTTTTGTTATTGAAAGGATGGAGAAAGAAACTGCTGAATGAAAAACACTGGGCCATTATTGTATAGATTATGTCTAGAATTGGCCTGTTTACTACTGTAAAAGGGGTTTGCATAGTTTGTGAATTTTATAAAAAAAAAAAAACTCAGATTTTCCAACAGGGTCAGAGTTTCCAGTTTGGTCATAAATATATTTGTAATCAGTGTGCAAGAAAAAAGAATGTGTGTGTGTGTGTGTGTGTGTGTATTTGTTGCATACGTTGTCAGAAATAACATTAGCACCGGAGAAACTTAATTATATTGGTCATTACGTAAACAGGACACGTACCTAACAAAGCAGGTAGAGTAAATTTAAAAACGCACAAAGCTAAGATGGAAAATCACTTACCTGTGAAGAATTAGCTTTCCTGATTTACAACATACTTAGGTCTTAAAACGATACCAATTTTTTCAGAGGTGCACTTAAAGCAGGCTGTAAAAGTGAGGCATTACATAAAAACCGCGCCAGTCAAATTCAGCTGACCAGCGTTTGCACACGCTGCCCTGAACATCGTGTGTGATCCCAAATGGGTGTGAGGGTGCAGTGTGCAGAGACCTGTGCTTAGCCAAAGTGTGAGGGGGATGTACAGAGGTGTGGCAACAGAGTGCCCTTGATGGGGAGCGAGCGTGAGGCGCAGGGTGGTGTGGAGTTCGGGAAAATAGTCTTTGCAAGAAGTAAGACAATTTCTCTCCCCTAAAAAGCTTCACAAAGAAATGGCAGGAAAGGTGCAGGCAGCGTGGCTGATTGGGGTGGTCTCTCGGTCTCTGTGTGTGGTAAAGATGCAGACGTAGCTATAAATTCACGTTCATTACAAACTGAGTGTTAGACAACAAGCAAGCCCCCAACCACAATAACCACCCCCACCCCCCCTTGACTATTCCAGTTGTAATCAGATGCAAACCCCAAAAACCTTTTAGAAACTTCCTGTAAAAGAAGGGGAAACATGAACAAAAATATTATGGGTTCCTGTTTCCGCCTTGGCTGTGACCACGCTGACTTTAAAGTTAAGGTCAACCCTCAAAAGTCACAAAACAATATAGCTTGAACACCAGGAGTTCATGTGTATAATTATGTAGATCCAAATAATGTTTCCATTCATCTGGCATCTGGTTGTCTTGTTTCATCTCCCTGTTTTCTTAGACAAGTCTCACGTTGTCAAGACCCAACACAAATCAGTAATTAATAAATAAGCACAACTATTAATGTTCCATGCCAGGTGACTTGTTTTTTTAGCAGCACTACTGTGATTGCAAAGCACCCTGGGAACGATTCACAACATCTTATTTCTTCCTGAAAGGTAATTTAATGGGTTATTAACAGTTATGGATGATTAAGTCAGACCCAAGGACTCTAGGGGTAAACTGGTTGCTGTGCGTTCAATGGAGCTCCTCTGGTCAGTTAGGCCTTTCCTTGACAGCATGTAATTCAACAAGAGAGATAAAAGTTGGATTGTACCATGGACCCCAGATGCTATTATTAACCAAAGACTTAGTCACGACGCTGCTAAGAGGCAAAGACGTACACATTCGATTTTAAACGAAATATTTAACATGAGTGTTTCTGTACACATGAACTGTATTTCAGAAATGAATTGTCCCAGAGCCAGTGGCGTGTGTCCAGCCATATTTCGATGCATGACATTGGCCAGTGAAAGCAGCCATTAGGAAAACTCAGCCTGGATCTTCATAATCAGTTTTTCCAAGAGCATAGTTGCATCATATGTGAAAAATAACATCTTGCAATCAGACACCATCTCCATAGTGGTTAGGCAGTTTATGCTGTGTCCAACAGGATGACAGATGGCAGCTTGTAATAGATGATAATTAAGGCATTATTTGATTTGTTAATTTGGGAGTACAATGCAAAGTGGTGGTCAGGCCACAAGAGCAGATCTTATGAAGTGTACTAGAGAGTTGGGAGATACATCTGAACAACCGTTTCATGTCTACTACCATGGAACGTGTTGTAGTTTTTGTAAATTAATCTCCATTTACTCTTTGTGTGCTGTAAATATTTATGTAACTTTGTTGAAAGTGCTTTCAGTATGTGTTGTTCCCCTTGTGCGAGTTTTTTTTGTAATATTAGTTACTCATTTGTCAGTTCTTGTGTAGCACAACATTGTCACTATGGGTCATGCTGTCTTTTAGTAAACAGTTTAATGCTAAAGGTAAACACCATTAGACCTGAGTGCAACTTCTAAAACTGAAAAGTGCACTCAGCACACTGCAATAAAGCAGAAAATTAACAGACGCCAACATGTTGTGGAACAGGCTTTTTTTCCCTAATAATCTGTTTCATTAATCACACAAAATCGTGAATCATTTATGTTTTCCAGAGACCTCACCTAAGTCTCCAAGGACGATTTTTTACAGTCGACTGCTTTGACAGGACGTAAATTTCATGCCTCTAGAATCTGGTTGGAAGATAAACGGTACCCCTGGGAGGAGTTAGAGTTGGGACCCTGGAGTTCGAGTCAGCCATCGAGTCCTGGGTTTAAGAACTAGACTCAGGATTAGGAAAGACTTGGGCTTTCTGGACAGATCTTAGTGAGAATGAGGCTTGAATCCAGTCCTTTTCCAATGTGCCTGGCTCCTTCCAACTTTCCACTCTTACCTTCTGTTCAACTGAATTGTTATTTTCCTGACACTCCCTGCTGTGAGCTCAAGCTGTCCTCTGTTTTAAAAGAAAAAAAAGTTTATGAAACACTAAGTATGAAACACTATTTCAAACATTAAAAACCAATTATTCTCTGTATGTACTGACTAACTAGATTTAAAAAAAAGAACAATGAAGAAAAGGCTGCTTCTGGAGTGTGGTGAGGGACTACATATCCACCAATCAGCAAGTCTCACACATAAGCAGAAACCATTTTACTCCCATCCCTTTAAATCATATTACTCAGAGTCCTCTCGGTGCAAAATGCATCCTTAGATACTGATCCTCTTTCACCTGTTTTCCACACAGCTGCCTTTGGCTGGACGTTGATGTTCAGGGCATCTTGTGTGTGCTTGGCTGCTTTCTCAAGGCATATTGGCTCACTTCACTTCCTCTTTAGTGGGATAACATGCCATTGTTTCATCCCCCACATCCCCCCAATCAGTGCCTGTTGAGGCAGTCCAGTGCTGCCAAGGTTATTTCTACTTCTGGAGCCGACACCGGGCTTTTCAGTTCATCCGCCATCGCTGGCCAAACTGACGAGAGTGTACCTAATGCCAACGTTCAAAACCTTTCGCAAGACTTAAAAATACATTTGGTGAAATCACACGTCATGGCCAAGCTACTGCTCCTTTCGTGTTCAGAGTTCTTTTTTCTAGTATAGATAACCGTAGCCATGGGTATATAAAATACTCTTACTTATACAGCTCCCACCATTCTGTACACACAAAAAGTTTTTCACTCAATCAGCTTTGCAATTGTAACGTAGAAAAGTGGTTATGTGGGGGGCTTTACATAAAGGGGAGAATATGTTCAGAGAGTATGTTCTCCTTCCTGCTTTTGCACACCCCCCCCCCCCATGGAGAACAGGAAAAGAGATGACAGACAGAGATGAGTGCAGAATAAATGCATACAAATTTAGAATGGTGGGCAGGAAAGCAAGCACACAAAGGGCACAGTGTGTTACTTCAAAGTTGTATAGCTTTTGATATTGAAAACACCTTTTTTTCCTGTGTGTGAGAGCAGGTGTTGGGTCAGACTTTCTGTGACAGTGTACATATTTTAGCATAGGGGTGTGCATGCATTCGAACCTCCAGTGTGATTTAATTTCAGGTATGGAAACGAAGAGTCCTTCACGTGTGAACCAGTAATGTCTCCCATCTATGGCTTTTCAACTTTTTTTGACCACTGATTTAATGGAGCTGACCAACATCATTGCACTGAGAAGTTTCCATGTTTCATTTTGGCAGCTACCTTTATGAGATGATCCATGAACAGAGGTTAGAGCATCACCTCTTCTTTGAGAAAAGGTATAAATTAGCATATGAACAACTGGAGACTTGTTTCATGCATCTTCTTTTTCTAAGCTTGGATTCTGCATATCCAGAAGTTGTGACTAGGCAAAGACTGACGGTGGTCCTTTTTTAAGTTTCTCACAGGTGAGTCCCATGTGGGTCTTTTTCATACAGACCACTTTCAGTTGGCCAGGTTCTCCAGTTATGCCATGCAGGACTGCTCTGCCAGCTAACAGACTGTTCCATTACCAGGGGCCTGTTAGTGCTGCGCCTCTGATCCCAGTCCAGTTCCATGTGTCAGACCTCGTAAAGAAGCCGGCGCCCCTTTTCCTGACACACCCCTGGTACACACTATCGAGAGCAGGAGTATGCGAAAGCTCCCGTGTTAAACGTGTCAACAGGCTGCTAATTAGCCTTCGTCGTCTCCAGTCTACCGCCAATGTCAATGTTCCATCGTCTTCTGAGGGAGAAAAGAAAAGATTTGGGGAGAACGGCACTCAGGTGTCTGTGCGAAGCCACAGTGAGCAGGCTTTCCTGAATGTGACCAATGAAAAAGGGAGGGTGACTTCAGTGGACATTGAGATTTGTGACTGATACTGACTGGTACTAACTGGTACCAAGCAGCCTATCCACCTTTAGACTAGACTGGACATTCACTGGGCTTCCAGTACTAACACACAAGAGGATACTTCTACTCCACTAGTTTCAGTTCTGTCTTGCCTAACTTCCAGCCTGAAGTCTTTATAACCTTTTTCAAATGCTCAATAAACCAGCCTTTTTTGCCAGCCAGACCCAATAGCCCTTTAATTTTATTTTTTCATTTAAAATGCTGCATTCATTATTCCCAAACACATGGCCCTTGCAGTAATTTGTGTCTTTGCATCAACTAGGGTGAGTGTCAGAGTTTGCAAGGCCTAGTAAAATCTAATGGAAACAGGGTGGTAATCCTTGCATGATGTTTAGTGATGTTTAACAACCATCAAAGTAATAAAATGAAGCACTTAAAACATTCTTCCTAAGAAAAAAAAAGTAACTCATGTTTGAAGGTTATTAAAAGGCATACACACGTACTGAATTTTTACTTAATGGACATGGTTGTTCTGTATGGCTGGTGGTTTCATGTTAAATTATCTTATACAAAAATTCACACTACCTTATTCATTTCATTTGGTTGTGTACATCCAGTTATGGCTAATGCTGTTGTCCTCACCAAGAGTTGACTGACAGCTGACTCTGATCACCTGCTCTTCTTACTTTTCCTACAATGCAGATTGGCTGATGGCTTGTGTGGAAAGAGCACATGTGACTATATGTAAAATATAACTGCAGTTTGGCTGACAAATTTTAGGTTACATGCACAAGGCAGAGAAGAGAAAGTTACATTGGGGTGGGTTACTTGCTATTAAAAAAATGTTCAAATCATTTCATACCCTTGGACAACCTAGCAAGGTGAATGTCTATGTTGTTACCTTTTATGTCAAATGATAAATGTTTTCTTCAACATTGTCAAACGTTTGGTTTTTTTGCTGCCTCTAAAGTTTCTGTTCCATTTTCATTTGTAAGATTTCACAAAGTCTTTTATATTAGTCCATATACAAACCTTTGTTCCTGTCAAATTGCGTTGGTATCTTACTATTAAGATATGGTTCAGCACACACTTACAGTCAATAACAGTGATCAGAAGGGATATGTGGTTCTCTACCAGCCACAAGACGAGATTAAATGAAAATGAAAAATGAATTTCATTGAAAGTATCTGAAGAATCAGGTTGGGGGTGTGGAATCACGACCACGGGCCTATTTGGGCTTTGAAGTTGAAGGGAAAATAACTGCAGAGATATTTAATTGAGAATTCAAATTTCATGAGACGAGAGATGAGAGCTTTGAAAATGCATAAATCACTGAATTTTTCTGGAATGTAAAATGTCATTATTGTCGTCACATTAAACAGCCCCAACCGGTTCTCTCTTTTTTTCAGTAACCGTAATCGGCCATGATTCATTTAATAGTTTATTGCTCTGGATAAGTGTTTAATACACTGTCTAATCTAACATAACATCTGATCATTCAAAACACCCTCAATTATTCTCAGCCACTATGTACACAGGCACATGAGTAACCAAAGATTATGACAGTAAAAGTCCACATGACTCAGCCTCTTCTTGCTGTTTTAGCATGAAGAAAACAAGACTTTTAGGTCTGAGGAACAGAACAGATTTAGAGCATGTACCACCGTTTACTGCATGTCTTTTGGCTAATGTTCCTGCTCTAACTGGCACACAGTCCTACCAGTTTAAGTAGCTCAATATATTATTGGTTCAGTTCAAGTTAAATACATGTAAAAAGCAAACTCACTATGTGAATCAGCCACTGCCTGGTAAGGAGTGTGTGTGCTGTACCAGCCGTCTCCCTGATGCCCCTTAAGGACTGGGATTAGGATGTGACAGTCATGGGTAAAGATGGAGGGTGTTGCTGTTACCTGACTGCTTCTTCAGTTCCTTCAGACCATTAAAAGATGAGAGGTTGTTAATCTTCTTGCCCTTGCTTCACTTCACATTTGAAGAACTGTACCATGACAGACTAACCTTTAACTAAATCTGAAAATACCCAGAGAACCACACTTCATATTTATAGTTTCTCTGTTTTTGTGTTGAGAAAGGCACAATATAAAAATAAACTGAACTGAGCTGAATTCGTGCTCCTTGAGGGTACAGTTGGCTTTGTTTGAAACATGGCCTCTGATGCTAGACTACTGTTAGACAAGTGGATAGCCATGACAACCAGGGCCAGATTTTCCATTAGGCTCAATAGGCGGTAGGCTACGGGTCCAGAGCTGGTATAGGATGGTGCAAAAGTGTTATATTTGTTACACATATAATTTATCTATTCATAATGGTGCCCTGCAAAACTTTTTTTTCTTGCCACAAAAAATGAAAATATTGTAACACAACTCTGCAAAATAGCAATGATGCATGGACTGTTTGTTCTTTATTGTACTACACACTGATTGAAGCCTAGGGGCCTGGTGAAAATTTAATCCAGCCCTGACCACAACACACCACATAGGTTTACAGTGTGCTCCACACTGTCCCCCCCCCCCACGCACCACAGTCATCTCACTTTCACCACTGTCTACACCTGTAAAACATGCGCTCTGCACACTTTTCAGCAGGATGGTGGTTGCCTAATGTTTCCACTGCAATCAGCAATGTCACACACATGGGAAGGAGTGTGCGTTTTGACCCCCTACCCCCACAAGGCACTATCCTCTCGGGAGCTCAGTAAGTGTGGTGTCTGTGAAATGAAGTACTGGGGGAGGGCTAATAACTCCAACTCTGGGGTGGAGGGGGGGCAAAGAGGAAAGCAAATTTGCAACATATGCAGGATGAATCTGCCGTATTGTTCATAACTCAAACCAGCTGGGTGCTTTTGGCCCATCCATCTAAATAAACATTCTTGGGATGGCTGCAAGCACTTTGGAGATGTTAGTCATTAAGATGTACTCTTAGTTTTTCTTTGATGCCTTCAATAATGTCAAGAGCTGCATGCACTGTACACAAAGAATCCCCAAAGAGTTTAAAACATTAAGGTAGCTTGTCACACCTCGTCGGCCATTTTCTTCTGGTCGTTAAAAGAGAGCAATGGCTTAGACTTCAGAAATGAGGCAAAGGCAGAGCCGGGCAGGCGCTGAGGAGAGCCAGAGGCATAACAATGAATACGTCTGCTGGTGCTTTACGGGTTTAAAGGTCTTTGGCGCAGTGTTGACTTGGGTTCTACTGTGCAGATGGGAACTTCGGGTAAACTCAGGGCAGTTTTCTGAACAAGCAACTGGACTCTTTGTACTGTCACTTGTCACTGACACCGCTGTGAGCACCTTTCTCGGTGCATGTGAGCGCCCGCCCCCCGCGGCCCGGCCGGGGGGGGGGGGTGGGGGGGGGGGGGGGGGGGGGGGGGGTGGGGGGGGGGGGGGGGGGGGGGGGGGGCGGGGGGGGTG